>BQNB010052026.1:0-40686 GCA_026074375.1 Tanacetum coccineum
CAAATTTAATACCTAAAAATCACAAATTTAAAAAGAAAATTTTAGGAAAAAGAATTGGAATTTTTTAACTATTTTTGATTTTTTTTTATGAATTTTTAAAGATTGATGAATTAACAAAAATAAACTTTTTCTAAAAATTAACACTAAAATTTTACTTTTATTTTTTCAAAAATACTAGATTTAAATAGAAAATTTTTACAAAAAGAATCAAAAATTTTCAACTATTTTTCTATTTATTATGATTTTTCTAAGAAAAAGAAATTAACTAAAATCTATTTTAATTCCTAGAAAATACAAATTAAACTAGAAAAATAAGGAAAAATGGTTTTAAAATACTAAAATGGTGCAGAAATCAAATGGAACTAAAAGCCCTAATTTTTATAGACTAATTGTACCCTAATTTTATCAATTAAAACTAAAAACCTAATTTTATAAAACTAATTACTAAAAATATTAATCCTATTTTATTAAGATGAAAAGACAGGGTAGGAAATGTAAAAGAGTAAAGAAAAGGGTAGGCGGGTAAAATATTTCAAATTTACACAATAGTGAAAACGAATAACCTTCAACTATTGCAAAAGTACAAATTAAACCCTACGATCTAGCTTATTTTTGGCTTATTAAAAATTGATTTTCAGCAAAAACTTAAAACTACAAACTTATAGAACAGCTTATTCTAAACAACATTAATAAAGGCAATTTCTACTTTTGACAACTAGATAAGCTAGAAAATAAGCATCTTAAAATCTGTTACAGAAAGTAGGGGTTTAACTAGCTTTTTAGATTTTGGCTTATAACTGGCTTATTACTAGATGAAAATGAAAAACAAAAGAAGCTATTTGGAGATTAAGATGTGTACTCAAGATATCTAAACAAACATTAACTAGGCTTTAACAAAAACTTAAAGAAAATTAATCTGAAAATGTGCAATTTTAAGCTAAAAACTGAGATAAGCTTTTCTTAATAAGCTAAAAAGCTTATTTCTAAACCTCAAAAGCTAAAACTTTAGAAATAAGCTATGCTAGGGATTTAAGTCTAACCTAGATAAAAGGTTTTTCAAAATATCAACTAGAAATGAAAATCAAAATAGAAAATTAGCTAGAAATCTATATGCTGCTATATTACTTTTCAGGTGAAAATAAGCTAGGCTAAAGAGCTTAAAATTGAAATCTAAATGATGAATTTTGTGTAACTAATGGAATACTTTTGACTTGCTAAATACCAAATCCTAACTCCTAATCACTAATTCTAAAAGGATTCTAAAAATTTGACTAGCAACAACAGTTTTAACCTGTTGTTACTGATGCAATTGGCAAAGAAATAGAAATGCAGGCTAAGCTTCAAGAAGGAAAGCTTCTAAATCACTTTATCAAATGCATTTAAGTCTATACTGACAACTCTTGATCAATAGAAAGCTTTGAAAAACTAAAATTCTAAAATTCCCTAAAACTCTTACTCCTTATAAAACTGCATTTGTTAAATGCACTCTTTTAACTCTAATAACTTGAATTCTTCAGTATAAACACTTAAATCCGTTTTCTAACTTCTAATTATGACCTAACTCAGCTATGTAAAAGGTTTTGACAAGAATACTTTGACTTTAAGAGTCAAAAACACCTAGTTCCAAACACTCCTTACTCTAAGCTGTCAAAACTAAAATGAGCTTAAAAATCTATTTTAATACTAAAGACTAAACCAACTAAAACCTTTTATCTACTCACACTGTTTTTCACCTAATTAAGCTACTTGAGTAATAAAACCTATAGCTTATTAGTGAGAATAAGCTACTTACTCTACTAGCTTAAACTGCTTACTTTGACAGAATTTAGAAGTGAAACCTAACTTGATTTCAAACTAAAATAGCTTAAAGCTATAACATCTATAAACTAACTAAACTAAATGAAACAGGATTTAAGCATAAGGAAAAATAGAAGTATTGAAATAAGCTAAATGAATAAGCTGTAATGAACTTGAGAAGTTGAAACCTGAGATTTATGTAGTCTCAGCACTTAGCCACTCTTGTAGAGTGAGTGGCTCACAATCATGCACTTAATGGCTCCCTAGCCTCTAAACCTGAGCTTAAAGCTCAATAAGCTATTAAAAGCTTATTAATCCTTGTTGCTTCAAAATGAACTCAAAACACCTTAAGTGATCATGATTTTGATGTAAATGGATTAGATTGAGTAAATGAATTGCTTAAACACAAAATTTGACTAAATTTGAGCTTATGAACAGTAATAAGCTCAAAAGAGCTTATTGAGAGCTTATTGAATGAAAACGGCTAAAAATTGAAATCAATGTTTACTTAAACTTGAAAACTGAAATGTTATTACTCGAATGATGAAGTACAAGCTGAAAGAAGGAGAGTACAAAAGCTTAAAGCTTATTGCTAAAAATTTGAAGGAAAATGCTTAATATTGAAGAAAATACAAATTGAAAATTAAAAACACACACAACAACTCTAAAATGAACGACTACACTTCTATTTATAGAGGATTGAAGAAGAGAGGATGAAAGCTCAAGCTGTTGATGAGCTTATGACATGTTCGAACCAATAGTGAGCTGCCACGTGGACTTAAGAAGGATTTAGTCCAATAGGATGATGCCACGTAGGATTAGTGAGGTGGAAGGATGATTAATACGAGGTTATAGTGAATGAAAAGGAGCGGGGACGAAGTTGGGTTTGTGGGGATTTTTGGCGGGAAAGTCTGTTGGTGAGGCGGTTAGGGGTAAATGAGCCGCGCTTGTGTGTTTGAAAGTTTGAGCTATTAGCAAAACTAGCCCCTGCGTTTGATTTGCTCTTTTGTAGTGTAAAAGAAGTTTCACATATTGCACTTTCAGCCCTTGTGTTTGTATTTCTTTTTCTTCCTTTTATAAAACAACTTTCTACATTTGGCAACTTTGGTCCCTTTGACTCAAAACTTCCAAATTAGCCCTTAAACTTTGAAGACTTGTTATAATTGATCCTTGGGCCTTTATTTTGAGCTTCATTGACTTCCTCTTCTTGCATCGGGCTGATCCGGCTTTTGATTTAGCTTTCCATCTTCACTCTTGTCTTGTCTTTTTCATTTCTTTGTCGGTTTTGACTGATTTTGCTCACTTTTGTCCTTTTTATCCTTTCCTGCACATTAGACACAAAAGCACACATTTTTCTATTCTTTTGGCATTTTCTGGCTTTTATTTGGCAAAATCCCGGGTATTTTAATATACAATTAAGCATTTATCAGTGATCTCGAGAAAAAGGAAATTACGGAAACATTTCCTCTCGTGACACTTGGTATGGTGACTTTTCATGGTGATGATAGTACCCAATGGTTTACCGACTTTGCAAATTACCATGCGGGGAATTTTGTTGTGAAAGGGATGTCGTCCCAACAAAAAAAGAAATTTTTCAAAGATGTTAAGCATTATTTTTGGGACGACCCCTACTTGTTTAAAGTGTGTGAGGATCAAGTGATTCGGCGGTGTGTTTTTGGCCAAGAAGCCCATGATATCCTCATGGCTTGCCATAATGGACCCACCGAGGGACATCATGGTGCCAACTACATCGCTAAGAAAGTCTTTGATGCCGGTTTCTTTTGGCCTACTATTTATCGAGATGCCCATGACTTGGTCACACGGTGTGACGCTTGTCAACGTCACGGAAAAATCTCACAAAGGGATGAAATGCCACAAAATTCCATCCAAGTTTGTGAAATCTTTGACGTGTGGGGCATCGATTTTATGGGACCGTTCCCGTCTTCACGAGGGAACATGTATATACTCGTGGCCGTCGATTATTTGTCGAAATGGGTTGAAGCGAAAGCGCTCCCCACCAATGACGCCCGCGTTGTTTGCAAATTCTTAAAATCTCTCTTCGCCCGATTTGGGACCCCTCGTGCTATTATTAGTGATCGCGGTACCCATTTTTGCAATGACCAATATGCAAAGGTCATGCTTAAATACGAAGTTACTTACCGTCTCTCCACCGCATATCACCCACAAACAAGTGGGCAAGTTAAGGTTTCAAATCGTGGTTTGAAACGCATTCTTGAGAGGACCGTAGGTGGACACCGTGCTTCATGGTCTGATAAATTGGATGACGCCTTGTGTGCCTTCCGTACCGCATATAAGACACCCATCGGGTACACTCCTTACAATTTGGTATACGGAAAGGCTTGTCATCTACCCATCGAGCTCGAGCATAAGGCCTACTGGGCCTTAAACATTATGACCTTGTGAAAGCGGGTGATCACCGAAAAGTTCAAATAAATGAATTAAATGAACTTCGTGATCAAGCCTATGAGAACTCTTTGATCTACAAAGAGGCTCCATGACTCCAAGATCAAGAACCGTGTTTTTAACGTTGGTGATCGAGTCCCCCTCTTTAATTCTAGATTAAAGATTTTCTCAGGCAAGCTTAAGACCCGCTGGACTGGACCATTCACCGTTACCCAAGAATTTCCATATGGCACCGTTGAGTTATCTCAAATCGACGGGCCAAACATCAAGGTGAATGGTCATCGACTTAAGCACTACTTTGGAGGGGACATACCACCAATGGTTGTCCTGGATCTCCAAACTTTCCCCATGGACCAATGAATTCAGGGTCGAGTCGAGCTTGTGACTCGGTTAACAAAAACAAGGCGCTTCATGGGTGGCAACCCATGCTTATCCTAATATAATTATATAGTAGTAATGAATAAGTGTGTTGTGAGGAGGCTCGCCTCTTCCTTTCTCGTGCTTTGTGTTTTGTTGTATGTCCAGGATTGCCCCGGATTTTAAAGCCTCTCGTGCTCATGGTTTTGTCCTTCGTTCACTCGAGATTCACATCCTCAGCTTCATTTTGGGAATCCAATATCCTAAATCTTATCGACTAACGTTTATCTTTGAGCATACTTAATAAACGGCTTTAGATTTACGTAGAAACCCTTTTTAAAACATTAAGGACAATGTTCAATTCTAGTATGGGGGGATCTATCGATTTGATTGTGCCTGCAGTCGTCGTTTTCACGTAATCCCATTTTGACCACCAAAATTTTAAAAAAATATTGTGATTTTGTGCAAAAATTAAAAAAATTCCAAAAATAAAATAAGTGTTTTGTCACAACTTTTACTTTCCTGCAGGGTGGAATAAGAATTAATTTTGACTCGATCGAGCGTATTGAGCTCTAGCTTGTCCCTTAACTTTTAGACTAAGCTTTCGCGGATCTTTTATTAAAGATTTTAAATTTGCGAAGAACGAGAAATGATAGAGTTAATTATGAGTTAGATGCTAAACAAGGATTAGTTGGAAATCTTAAGAGCTCATAAGTGTAGTTTGTGGCTTTTTCTCCCATAAGCTCCTAACCGGACTAATAATACGTGCTATTTTCGAAAATTAAACTTAAATCAATAATTTTTGATATTGAAGCTTTATTAATGTAGTCGACAACATTAATTTATTTAGTCTTAGTTCAAATTTATACTTAAATTTTCTAAAAAGAAGTTTTCTCTATATATCGTGGTAATATAAAATTAAAAAAAAATGATGAGTAATAATTATAAACTGTGGGCTGATAAAAGTTTGCTGCATCTTGCCGGCTCACAACCGATGTTGCAGCCTTCTAAAGAAGGCCCATAGTGAGAATAATAATCCGAGACTGATAAAAGTTTGCTGCATCTTGCCGGCTCACAACCGATGTTGCAGCCTTCTAAAAGGTCGAGGATTTCCTTTGTTAAAAGTATAATTATGATAAGTGTGATATATGTGATTTAATAAATATAGGGAAAATCTCTTTTTCTTAAATTCAAATATGCTTTTGAACTAAGACTAATTCGTTTTAAGATTGTGGTTTTTCTAAATGAATTGTTTTATTAACGGGAAGCCTAAGAATTTTTGAAACCGAAGGTCCGTGAGTTCCGATACTATTCTCTGTGGGGTGTCAAAAGCCTGGTCACCTAAGCCGGTCTCGGCTGGGATGTGCCGAGAAGAAAGTCGCTACATGGAATGATCTCGCCTTCAAAATCATAATTCTTGGGTGGAACGTAAAGCAATAGAAATATTGCAATTTTCTTAAAAAGGTTGATCCATGGTTGAAATTCGAAATAAGCACACTAACATAATATGAAATAATTGTCGGGAGTGAAAAGTTTACAAGGTACAAGTATGAGTAGTGTTAGCATCTTAACTTATATTTAATGGTGATTTTGTTTTTGAGCTTGGTTTGGGACGAGTGAAAAGTCGGGAACGATGAATTTATCATTTTGGGCATTTTAGGATTAAAGTGTTTCTTGTTAGTGACCCGAAAAGTTATAAAAATAACGAAAGTCAAACGTTCTAGTTAGTTGCTTAATATGAAAAGTACAAAAAATGAGAAAAAGGAAAAATACAAAAATATGTGTGGGAATAAGTGTGAATATTTAAAAATGGTAAAAACGAGGCTTTTCGAAACTTATGAGTCTTTAATTCCCTTTGATGAACACTTAGCTACTTTTCGAGGTAATTAGTCGTAGGGGATTGAGATTCTTAGTTTTATTAAGTGTTTACTTATGGCATTGTGTGAGGACACTGCAATATCTTAGTATGGGGGATTTTGGTATGTGTTTAATTACACATACCTTTTTGCCTATAAAAACATGCCTAAAATAACCAAAATATATCAAAAATACATTGTATTTGTGTGTTTTGTGATTTATGATTGTGCGGGTAACGGATTTTCACTAAAGGACAAAATCAAGCCAAAACGGACAAAACCAAGCACGGGAATAGAAAGAGCGTGAAAAGTCAAAAAGTCAAAGTCAACCAAAAGTCAACCAAGTCAAATCAAAAGTCAAAGACGAAACCGATATCGAAGAAATGTTAAATGGGCCAACCCGCACCCATCCAATGGGTCGGGGCAGCCTATTAAGCATTTATATCAAGACTTTCATAAACTTTTAAGTTTAAAAAGCTCTAAGTCCATTAAACCTTACCCGGCTCAATCCTAAGCCCAAAACCCTTAAACCATTAACCCCATTAACCCAACACCTTACATCGTTAGTCCTCAAGGACTAACATTGTTAGTCCAAAAGGACTAATGGTGCAAACAAATAAGGAAAACAAGGCTAACGCTCGTTAAACCAAAACAAACAAGCCCATTTCCCGCCAATACTATTCACCTTCTCCCACCTTGCACCCCAGATAAAAATGTCCCTCTCCCACCTTAACCCCACCCCATAAAACAACAAACGCCACCTTGGCAATCCTCTTAAACATCATTCGTCCAAGGAAGAATACAAAAATCAAGGGTTGAGATCACTTGACTTGGAGAACACACAAAATGGAGGGCTAAGATTAGTGTTGGACGTCTCTCACACAAGAAACACACTCTCAGTTATCACTCTCAGAAGAAGCACAAGTCCAAGAACCCAAGACTTTGAGTTTTATCTATATATAGGACCAGTGTAAGCCATTGAGGCAATCTAGTTTTAGCTTATTGTAACTTTATTCCAAGTCTTGTAATGTTTTTTTAAGTTTAATGAAATTTATGTTTTTATGTTAAAATCTGTTTTTATGTTAATGCAATTTTGTGTTATGAAAATGTTTGTTAATCTCTTATAAGCTCTTATTTACTTATATTTAAGCTGTTTTACTTAAGCTATATAAACTTTTCCATAGTTTATATAGTTTAAGCCATTTTTCACTCAAAATCACTCAAAAGCTTTATTGGAAGATAAGCCGGATTTGGAAGGGCTTATAGGGTTTTACTAGCTTGTTTTTTTAAACAAGCTAGAGCTTGTAGACAAAGCTCTAAAAGAGCCTTTATGCCCTTGTTTATGCAAAGGGCTTTGTAAGTCCTCATTTTCTATTTTATAGCTTATTTATTGTTTTACTTATTTCTTTGCTTATTACTGCTTATTATTGCTTATTTATGCTTGCTTATTGAGTAAAAGTCATTTACTTAGGTTTGAGTTAAAACTGTCTTATTAGCTTAAAATTGCTTAATCTTGTTTGATTATTTTAAGTGCTTATCTTTGTGATCTAATTGCTTACTTGTGCTTATTCAGTCTTTATAATGCTTATTTGAATTAGTTTCATGCTTGTCTTAATCTGTTTTTAGTTTAAAATAAGTTTTGAAATTTTAAAGGGGTGTTTGGCTTAGCAGTATTAACCATGTGTTAATACTGCTCTTGCACCTTTTGTTTTTAAAACAAAATTTGATTCTTCATTTCTTAGTCTAAAATCATGTTTAAAGAAGTTTTTAAACAGTTTGGAATAGATTTGAGGTTTGTTTAATCAAAAATCCATTTCTGGTTGTTTTATTGTTCATAAATCTGTTAGATTTAGTAGATTGTTAGAAATGCATTAGAATTGTGTCTTTAGTGCTCAATCTAGTTTCATTTGCCTTCTCTTGCATCTGTTTTGAGTTCTTGTTACTGTTGCATTGAGTTGCAAGTTTTGGTTCACAATGGGGTCCTGATATAGTATCAAATGGTTTTAAGGTTTTAAAGTCAGTTCTTGATCCTAGATTTAGGATAGTTATAGGTTATTTAAGACTCTAAAATTGATAAAACAAGCTTATTAGCCTACAAGCTTAATCTGTTTGTGCTTTTTAGGATCTTAAAACAGCTTTTACTAGCTTAAAACTAGGGCTGCAAAGCTTCTTTGGTACACTTAAAAAACTTAAAATCCAAAAACATGTTTAACTGCTTATTGAGTTATAGAGTCCTTAGCTTTTTAGTTTTTGCCTAATTCTGGTTCCTTAGAGCTTGATTAGCTTAGTTTTAGGCTTTTGATGGCATTTTGAGCTTTTGGTTAGCTTATTTAAACATTTTGAGCTAAATCAGTTTTAGCTAAAAAGCCTTTAAAGTTTTATACCAACTCTGTCATTTAAATTTCATTTTCTAGCTTATTACTTTTCACATTCACTGTTTCTTAATTTTTGCTTATTTAAGTTCCTTATAGTAGTATCTTTATCTGTTTTGAGCTTTTCGACCTTAGCTTATTAGTTTACTAGCTTAAATTTAGCTTAAAAGTGCCCTTTTTAGCCAGTTTAATATCTTTCACAACCCAAAACTGCTTATTTTATTTCTTAGTTTATGGCTTCATATTGGATTTGGTTAATTTTGTTTAGATTTGCTTATTAGGTTAGGTTAAAGGAACTTTTAGCTTATTTAGCTTAGGTTTGAGACTAAGTTAGGACTTAAAGTTTTTTTTAGCTTTTATGTAAAATTGTCCCTTTAAGTAGCTTAATTCGTATTCTAGCTTTCTTCTTTGTTAGTTTTTTAGAAAAAGTGTTTTCACAAAATTGCTTATTTTAGTCTACTTTAGCTTTTTCATAAAAAGTTTAGCAAATAAATACATTAGGCCGTATAGGGAACCCCAGGCTCGAACCCGGGACCTCAACCTTAACTGCCTAACGTTTTAACACACCACACACTACCAACTACTGTCCTGGGGTCCTTGTTTTTTCGATTATAGGTTTAATTACATTTATATTATAACCCTATTTTGGGTAGTGTTTAAGCTTATAAGCTTATTCTGCTTATTTACAACAATATTTATAAGCTGTTTTCAAACTTCTTATTTTTCTTGCATTCTTTATTGTTCAAAGTACTTTTCCTAAATTTTTCAGTTTTTTATAAATTAGTTTAATATTTTTAGATTAAAACAGTTTTTAATTTATAAAAATTTAATTAAAAGTCAAAAAAGATATTCATTTTTCTTAAATTATTTTAATTCATTTTAGGACTGTTAAAAATTAACTTTGCATTTTTAGAAGTTCAAATTTATAATTTAGGTTTTAAGAGTTGGGTTTTTTATTCTCGTTATCGTTTTAGTGTTTCAATCTTAATTGCTTTCGTTTTTTGCTTGCATTTTTACTGTTTTTACATTTCATTAGTAGAAATAGAATCCAGATCAAAATATTGATTATTCAATCACTCGATCACAAACTTAACCACGATTCTCAATTCACGCCTCGTCGGGATACGACCCGGGAAGGTTTTGAATTTTACTTTGGTTAAAAGTAATTTTCTTAAAAAACCTTTTCACCCGCACAGCTTACTATTATTGATAACTTTAGTTATAATTATATATATGTATTAAGAAATTGGGTTAAATATATCTATATAAATATAATATATATATATATATATATATATAATATTATATATATATATATAGTATATATATATATATATATATATATATATATAATACATAATAAAGTTAGTATCAATCGCCCGGATTTCAATTACTATTCTGACCAAGAATACTCGGAAGAAGAAGTTGCGAAAACAATGGCGGAAACTATGGAGCAATACATGAGCAAGACCTGAGCTGTAACACCCCCAAAATAGGTCGCAGCGAAATAAGGATCCGGGGCATGTTACTTCAAGATCAACAGCACAAGATATATATACAAACGACCACAAAAAAGTCGTTTTAAAATTGATACATTGGATTTAATTATAAACATAATACAAAAGCATAAAGCGTTACCTTTTCCTTGTTTAATATTAAAGCTAAAGAACAACAATACTTTCCCAAAATATGATGCACATAACTCTTTAAGTGAGCAATCTCAAAATGTAAATCCATGCATCCGTGCACTGCTCGTCCTATTCCCCTCCTGAAAACATTTTGCTTAAAAACATCAACAAAAATGTTGGTGAATTCAAGGGTTTATGTACTTTAATTATGCAACAGCAAGACTTTCCCGTGATGTTACAACATAAGCCAACAATCACAAAAACTAGATTAACTGTTGGCACTAGCCTCATACATTGAACTTCAATCTATATTTGCTATTTTAGCAGTTATTTGCCCGTACAGATGTTGTAACCCGCAACATCCAAGTCCGACATGGTCCAACATTCGTTCCCGGTGAAGCTAAATCAAACCCAAACGGGAGTTAATCCCAATAGATCTATTTATAACATTCGCGCTCACATAATGCAATTAACAACTACATCTATGCAATTGACAGTTCATGATAATGGGCTCAGGAGGGTTATCGCTACTTAGGCAAACACATAATCAATATATTTAAAACACTTGCGTCCAATTTATAAAACAAAGCATGTTTTCACCCCAAATAATAGTAAATCAGTAAAACTGTAAAAAGTGGGGCTATGAACTCACCTTGAGTACTGATAGTCCAATTAATCACAGATAAAACGTCACGCAAAACGTTTAGATGCAACCTATTTAAATTAAGGTCGTATAAGTACCGAGTACTTTAATTAATAACATTGAATATAATCTTATAGTTGTTACATCGTACTATCGTTCGGGCTATCATAATTAAAGAGGTCATGACATGACGTACGAGGAGTTAGGACACTTTAAATCGTAAATCCAACAACTCGTCGATACGCCATCCGAAGAGGCCTCATTATGAAACTCCCTAGTATTATATCACTTTGATAACCACTCAATATTCTATATAGCATAATCACCGACTAATCGTTTTAGTAAAATAATATTTATAAAGTGAAAACGTTTATAAATATACTTTTCGTAAAAATGACCTAATTTGGTCGTTTTAAGTCGTTGCTCGCGTTCTTACGTCCACGTCTTCGTAGTAAGACGAGTGATCATAATATTACATTTTTAAGTTTTTGATATTCTGTGATGAATAGTGTTTTTACTGTTCACAACACTAGTTAGTCGTTTTTAGGTTTTAATTACGTAAACATCGTAATAGTAATAACTATCCGTTTTAATATCCCGATTTTAGTGATTCCTTCGAGTACGTTTTGTAATAAAAGATGTATTAATTTTAATAAAGTTAATCCCACTAATAATAGTGCTTTTTTTACTGATTCATAGTTTATAAATTACTTTTATAAACTTTAATTATCGTAAAACGTCGTAGTTTATTCGTGATAGTTCCTTTTTTACGCATTCTTTCGAGTACGATCTCGTAATTAAAAGTTTATATCATATTTTAGGATGTTTTAAAAATATTATTTCTATAATGAATAGTAACATTTATAATTTTTAATAAAAGTATTTATAGTCGTAATCCCTCTAATTAACGTATCTTTTTCGTTATAAATCGGTTTTTCGAGTTTCTTATCATTTTGGAATCGTCATGAGACGTATTATTATTATATTATGTCAAACCCACTGTATGAATTTCGGATTCAAAACAGCCCCTAAGTATTCATGTGTATATCTTTATAAAAACCTTGTTTTATGTATTAGTTAATTAGTAGTTACATTTAAAAACCCTAATACTATTTTTTTTTAACATATGTGATACTTATAATAATGTCCAAGATCATCCATAGTCCTTATATATTCATTTAACAAGTTAAACAATTACTTTCCATTACATCACATGTGAAGATTAATAAACCTATAAAACCCTAATTTAACCTAACATGTTAATACTTTAAACGCATATGTTTAACATACTTTTACATTCATTTTTTCCATGATATATATAACCATAATGAACCAGAAGAATAAGTGCATAAATTCATAAACATAAGTGAAAACTCATTTTACATATTAAAAAGTCCTTAGTGGTGATTTAGCCATAATTAACATATAACACATAAAATCATAATAATAAAAGTATGAAGGAATTAGGAAGACCTTAGCAAGGATGTATGAGATGAGAAATAAATGCTAAACCCGTGTTTAGACTCAAAACCAAAGCTTACAAGCTTATAAACCCTAGATTAGGTTTGAAACCCTAATCTTGCAATAACTTGTTAAAACCCTTTCAAAGCTTAACCAACCCTTCAATTCTTCTTAGAATACCTTAAGTATGATATGCAAACACTAATATGGTGAAAGAAAATCAAAGTATGGATTGTGTATTATAGGGGTTTTGAGCCGTGGGTTAGGAGAGGAGACAAAGAAGAGTTTTTGTGATTTTTGTTAAGTGTTTATGAAAGAAAGAGTGCATGCATGCTATTTATAGTGAAAATATCTAACTAACCTAACCATGGTTACTTTCTAACCCTTGCACAAGGTTAATTAGTCAAGTGGTTCATGGTGTAAGAGTTGTTCCCCTATGATCTTTTTTAACATAGATATTTTAGCCAATTTGATATCATCTTGGTCCTATCTTGAAAATTCGGCAACATAGCTCCCATGTGGATGTGATATTGATTATTTTGGGTATTGGGTATAATCATGGGTATTCGTTTAAGCGTAGTTAGGTTTTGGTGCTTTCGGGAATGCCGAAACGCGTTTTATTGCGAAACGTAAGCATTTTACGTAGCCAATAAAAAAATAAGATGAACAAAGTTATTAATTATCCTCATAATAATCATATAACACTTGCTTGATGTAAACATTTAATTGTTTAATGCCCGTTTACATTGAATGATCATTTTTAGCTTACGCGATTTAACGTAACGATTTCCATTAAAAACGAACGTGTACAATACTAAAAATAAATGGTGACTTTATTAACGTCGTACATTGTCCTAAAACACGAGGTGTTAATAGTCATCCTCACCCCCCCGGTTAGGCTACCGTGTTCCTCAAGATTTAAGACGCAACACTTGACGACGAAAAAAACCCGGTCTTTGAGAACAATAGGGATTCTTCCGGAAATGATCCTCAGCAGCTCCACCCACTTAAAACTCTAGGACCGTCTGGAGTTTCATCGTACATGACTAATGGGATATCGGCTTCGCATTCAACCGTTTATGTTAACATCTGAGAATTTTCATTCGGATTTTTTAAGATAACTATTTTACCTCTTTTGACTTTATGTCTGGCTTGACTTAAGAGACAACCACTAATCACGTTTTCACGCTCGAACCCTAACGCAATTTGATGTAAAACGACATTCCTGACAACTTGTCATTTTGGGCCCGAACCCTGGAAACGAGCCAAAAGGGCGTAAAAACTCACCGCAAACATTAGTCGAACAATATACAACGCGGACAAACGACGAACGAAAAACAATTATATGTTGTTAATTAATCAGTATTATTTAAATAAAAAAAATTAAATAATTAGTCTCATTTTTAAATTTACAGCATGCCGGAGAACGCGAATATTCGAGTTAAAATCCAATTTTATTTCGGACAAGACGAAACCGGTTCACAAAATGAATAACAAATATTTTATTAAATATTATAAAATATTTATGAAACATTATCAAGTAAGTATTCATTTTTATCAGAAAAATGATTTAGAAAACAATGGCGCAAGTTTCGAGAGTTGAATCGTCCGTTAAGTCTTTCAAACGAGTCCCGAACCGATAGTTATAAAAACTATACTAAAAAGTTACAAAATAAACCCTACACTATTAAAACTTGTCACTTATTTTTAAAAGTTTTAATATATATATAAAAGTTTACATTTCTTTCATTTCATTCCATCTTAATATACACACACACTTTTTTTTTATATAACTCTCTCCCCTCTCATACCCCACCGCCGGCCACCACCTTCTTCTCCGGCGAACATTCCGGCCACCACCACGTCACCGCCGCCGGAAAACTTTTCCGGCGGAGTTTTCCGGTGAACCCCAAAATATTTCTCGTGAGCCGATCTATCCAACCCGATACCTCACTCTCCCTCACGCGCTCCATCACCTCCCCATCTCCCCCATCACCACGGCTAACAGCCGTGGCTATTACACCACCTCCACCCATGTCACCACCTTCACACCTACACCATCATCATTATACCACTCCCATCTCCAACCAAGCACCACCGTCATCATCTGCATCATCATTATAACACCAAGATTGGGTGCGTATGATGTGGGTTTAGCACCACCAAGTTGCGTATGGTTTTCGTATACAACACCACGGGTGCGTGGTGTGGCTGTGAACCAAGAAAAGGAGTGCGGGGGAAATTATTTAAGCACCAAGGGTGCGTTCGGGTGGCTGTCACGCACACCAAGGGTGCGTGGGTTTGGCAGCCGTCGCCTCAGGACCGTTTGGCTTGTATAAATTGCACCAAATGGTGGGTTGAGTTTCCACCATCAAGGGTGCGTTGGTTTGGGTTAAACAGCCGGGGGGAGGGAAGGGTGTTTGTTGGGCTGTCATAAACAGCCGTGTAAAGGGGGGGAGTGTATATTGGGTTTGGTTTGTTTTGACAGCCACCTCGCAAGGGTGCGTTGGTTTGGCTGCGAACCACCACAAGGGTGCGTTTGGCAGTCAACCCACACCAGGTGTTGTTTTCGTGTGGTTACCATCCCACGAAAGGATGCTGTTTGTTTAATGTAAAGGCAATTTAGGGGCTTTGGGATATGGTTTACTACAAAAGAGGGGCGTTTTGGTTTTTGTTATGCGAAGAAAAGGGGCGGAGGGTCCTTTAAAGATGAGGAATTTGCCTCCACAGGGTGCGTGTGGAATCGGGATACACAAACAAGGGGTGCGTTCGGTTGGCAGGTTCACAACAAGGTCTGTTTGGTTTGTGTCACGCGAAAAGGGTGTGTTTGTCGGTTCGGCTGTCATTGACAGCCGGGGAGGAGGGGTGTTTGCGTCGGGTTGGGGTTACAGCCGAGAGGGGGTGTTTGGCTGTTAAACACCATGAGGCTGCGTTTGGCTTGTGGTAACAGCCGGGTATAAACCCGGCAAGGGTGCGTTGGAGTCGGGTAGGCAGCCGGGGGTTGGGCTGTCGGTTTGGGTTTAGCAGCTAGGTTTTGATTGGTTCGTGGGGTTTTATTGGCCACAACGAAATGGTGGTTTGTTTTGGGTCAGCCGAGGGTATTCATTTAAAGTTATGTCGCAAATTGGGTGCATTGAAATTGTTTTTAGTCCGCACAAGGGGGCGTTTGTTATTAAAAGGATTAGGGAGCGTTTGGTTAATAATTGGCAATAAGGGGGTGTTTTGGGGTTAACGGAGAGAGACGCGAAGGACGTTTGTTTAGCGAAACAACAGAAACAACGAGGTTCGATTGGTTTTATTATATCAAAACAACAAACGCAAATAACGAAAGGTTTTTTATAAATATTAAAACCGACAAATATTTAGTGGTGTTATAATCGGTTAAAAACTAAATATTTATTAAAGAATTTAAATTAGATAGCAACGATCGTATATATATATATATATATATATATATATATAATATAATATATATATTATATATATATATAATATATTATATAATAGATATATATTTTATTTATATATATATAATATATATATAGGTTATATCTAGGAAACGCTAACATTTAGATATTGAAACCAAATAATCACAATAATATAGATATTGATCTAAAGGAAAATGACGAGCTTTACAGAAATGGAAAACGATATATATACGGGAATTTCATGGCGAAGTGTACATAACTTTTATATTTAGTAATGTTTTACTAAAAGTTTATATTATGTTATAAACCAATAAAAAGGGGCCTAAAGTTATATTTTAAAATATATTAAAGTATAACTATACAATAACCTGACAACGGACGAAAGCTATATTTTCACATTAAGACGACTGTTTTAGACACGACTTGTCAAAGAAACGAAATATATTTTATAAAATATTAAATAATATTTTATAATGATTATAAACGATTATCAACATTGGTTGTTTAATTCATAACGTTAAGACATGTGTCTACCATTATTCAAAGTCTTTTTATTAATTAAATTGATTGTCAAACTATTTGGATTAATTAATTATCCACACTTATTATATAATACATGCGAGGTATTATATACTTTTCACTAATCTTTGTATTAATTGTCTTTGTGATATAACTCACGGTATGAAGCATATAGGTTATTTATTCAGATGTAGTCTAAAAGTAGATAATTACACACTTTGGGAATATTCTAAATTTATTTATTTAACCAACCACCAAAGTATTACAACTTTAAATATAAATCTTATTATCAACGTGACCGTTTGATGTCACCATTCCATCGGGAAACCCAAAACACATTATCCTCCTAGGCTAGTGGGAAACTTAGCCGTTAAGTTAGCTGCATTCTTTCACGGTCAGCAGATTCCGACTTCCGTTCGATAGGGCATATAGAAGCCTATCTTCAATCATTCATCATCTCAATGGCATTAGATGCCCAACCTATCAATCGTTTCTATCAACAGCAATGTGAGTTCATACCCATGTTTTACATTGTTTTACAGATAATTTGGGGAGAAACAATGCTTTGTTACAAATTCAATTACGTGTTTGATTTAAACTCGTTACGTGCTCATTTTCAACTCGTCTGCATACATGTTTACAAACGCATTTACATGGTTGATTACCTGTTTGGTTTACATACTCATTTATATATCTCGCGAGGAGATACAATACTTGGTTTACTTTTTGAACGTAAACGCATACTATACTTTTATGATTACGGATTAGCTTAGGTTGCATGAACTGTAAATCACTTGGAGGGTGAGCGCGAATGTTATAAGATAGATCTATTTGGGATTGACAATCCCCGTTCGGGTGACTAGCTATCACCGGGAACGAACGTTATACCATGTCGGATTACGATTGAGTTGGCGCCTGCGGGGCCAACAATCACATATACATATTATTGCCCGGGTGTCCTTGGAGGGGACACCGGTAACGGGGGAAACATATTCTTTTATTATTGCCCGGGTGTCCTTGGAGGGGACACCGGTAACGGGGGAACATATTCTTTTATTATCGCCCGGGTGTTCTTGGAGGGAACACCTACGATGGGTACACTCTTACTATGCCTTGAATAAAGTGGCATACATACAAGTCTACGTCACAGTTCATGAACTTAGAGTAATGGTAATCATGGTTTTATACACACTTGAATAAAGTGGCAATACATATTTTGGATATTTGTGATCCAACTTTGACACGTACATTTTGGGACTATTTGAGGATAGAAATGGTCTTGCATATTTTACAGCTAATTGATTTCTAAAAATCACACATACATTTTGGAAGGACGTTTAAGGATTTAAATGGTCACACAATTATTTTATGATACTGTAGGGAGACAGTAGTCATTAAACGTTTTTATATGACACTGTAATGATACAGTGGGCAGATACATTTATTGGAACTAACGTTTGTATTTACAGAAACCTATGAACTCACCAACTTTATGTTGACCTTTTTAAGCATGTTTTTCTCAGGTAAATTATATGCTCGGATTTCTTGAAGTGCATTGGAGTCTATACATTCAAGCTTTTCATTGTGATGCAATTATGGGACATTTGTTATATCAAATTCAGATTTTGATTAAATCAACGAGATTATTTTTCAAACGACGCATTTAGAGGTCGTTCTCTTGTATCTAGCGCTGTATATATTGAAGTAGCACCCCAATTGGTATTCCGCTGCGTTGTCATATTTTTGGGGGTGTTACAGGACAAATAAGCATTATCTAATAATCTATGAAGATAAGCAGTTTTAACTAGCTTAAGAACAGATTTAACTTTTAAATGACTAAAACACTCAAAAACTCAAATCAAACTTTATTTAAAACTTAAAATCACACATAATAAGCTAACAATAGACTAATGAACACAAAATATGTAATAATAAGAAGTTATAAGTAGAATAAGCAAACTACAAAACCAATATAGAAAATGAGCTACAAAAGAAAAATGAAGAGTACCTTTTTGTCCCAGCTAAACAGGGACTTAAATTGCTTAAAGGAGCATTTCTACAAGCTCCAACTTGTTGTAAACAAGCTGTTGAGGTCTATAAGCCCATCCATAATTGGCTTATCATCCATATAAAAAGATGAAGTAATTTGTGGTGAGTTTTGAGGTGAAAAACTTACTCAGTTAAGCTTTTAGGGCTTAACTGAGTACAAGCTAGCTTATGAAGTTTAAAGAGCTTATTGAGGCTTATTAAATCATCAAACAAATCATGTTAAGCTAATTTACATATTAAGTAAGTCAGATTTTAAAACACAAGATTAAAAGTAAAACTTCAATTTTATTAATATAGAAAGAGTTACAAGGCTTCAAAAGAAAATACAATAAGCAAAACGATACAATAAGCTACTAAAACAAAAATAAGCTAAAACTAGATGCCTTGTGGTGAGTGAGGTGTCCTTTTTATATAGCTGAGAGGTGAAGCTTCTAGGACCTTAAGACGCTCCTCTTCAATCAATCCTGGCCCTTCAATCTTGATTATCCTCCAAGCAACGTAATCTTGGCCCTTGATTTGATGCCACGTCTCTCAACCAATCATATGCGTTGGGATTGCCAACGTGTCATTCTTTGGGTGATGTCAGGCGTGTGTCAGGCGTTCTAGAATGGATTTGAGAGCGTGGGTGAATGGGTATTTACTTTGGTTCGTTGCAAGTGAAATGGGAGGGAAAGGTGGGGAGGATAAACAGTAATGTTGATTGTTTTGACCCGGTATTTGGCTTTGGGCCTTTTATAATTATGTTAGGCCGGGTTAATGGTTATGGTTTAATGGGTTAACGGGAGTTATGATTGTTTAAGATTAAGGACTAATGGTGTAATTGGTTTGGACTGGTTGGCCCATTAAATATAAATACGCCTTCGGCTTCTATTTTTCATGCTCATTTCATTCCCATGCTCGGTTTTATTCATTTTGCTTCATTTTTGTCCTTTTGTGCAATATTCGTTACCGGCAAGACACAATTTACAATACAAACGAATATAGTGCATTTTTCTGTATTTATTGGTCATTATTGGTCTTTTTAGCTCGTTTTATTAGGTAAAAGGTATGTGTATTTAAGCACATACCAAAATCTCCCATACTAAGCTATTGTCGTGTCCTCACGTAATGTCTTAATCACACAATTAGAAAACTAAAAATTTCAACCCCTTAGACTAATTACCTCGAAAAGTAGCTAAGTGTTCATCTAAGGAGATTGAGAAATCGCTAGTTTTGAAAAGCTCCCCGTTTTACCATTTTTATGCATTTATTTTATTATATATCATAAATTCACGGATACAAGACTAAACACTAAAAGGATAAGTCTTCGTCCTCGATTTTTCTCCCGCCCCAAACCTAAGCTTAAACAAAAAGCATTGTTAAATACAAGTTCGGTTCTAACACTATACATCATAAATGCTAATTGTGAATGCATAGCTACTTTTCGCTCCTTTATTCCTAAATCCTCTAAAGATATTATTATTATTATTTGTGACAAATGAGTTAATGTCTTATTCATATAAAGTAAACCCGGTTTAGACCATAATTAGTTTGAAATCCTTTCCTAAAGAGACGATGTGGTGAGAATAAGGTCCACATTAAGGTTATAATTTCGCATGATTTAGGGGTTATCATTTTTAGATAACCTCGGAGTCGAAATTTGGCTTTATTATTATTATTATTATTGCAACATTATTAAACCTCGGTCCTTTAAACAACTGCCACATCGGTATGCGAGCCGACCATGGTACAGGAGTCTTATTTCGACCTCGGTAATTTCCTTGACCTTTTAGAAGGGAGAGTTAGGAGAGAGATGAGAGATAGAGAGCTATATTCGGTAGTGAGCGGCAAGGATGCAGAATACTCTTTTTATCAGTCTCGGATTATTACTATGTGCCTTATTTAGAAGACTGCCACATCGGTTGTGAGCCGGCAAGAGGCAGTAAACTTTTATCAGCCCACAGTTTTTATTATTATTATTACCTCCACCCTTTAAACGACTACCACATCGGTTGTGAGCCGGCAAGAGGTAGTGGTCTTATTTCGGCTTCGGTTTATTACATAACTTTTATTATTATTAGCCAAATTTCAAGTCCTGTGGTCTTTTAACTACCTAGACAATAGTAGCGAGCCATCAGGAATCGGTAGCCTATTTCCCCACAACACTGACAAAACCTCGATGTGTACCTTACTTTCACCAGAAGTAATCTCTACGATTTAAACTAAGAATCGCAAAAACCTAAAGCAACTTTATTTATTCAACAATTATATAAAGTTTATTAAGCTGATGGGAGCAAAAAGCCACAATTAACCTCTATGAGCTTTAAAGAGATCCAACTACTCCATGTTTAGCATCTAACTTATATAAAACTCTATCATTTCTCGTTCTTCGCAAATTTAAAATCTTTAATAAAAAGATCCGTGAATGCTTAGTCTAATAAAACAAGCTTTGCATATTTAAAGTCTATCATGGAAACTTGCAAACTCTAGGATTTTTATAAGCTAGAATTCGTGTTTTAAAGCTTCTTGTATAAAAGACTGGCAAAAGCTTAAATTTATATAAGTTAAGGGGCAAGGCTAGAGCGCAACATTCTCGATCAGTCAAATTTTATCCTTCTAAAAAGACCTAAACTTATGGATAAATACACTTATTCTATTTTTGAAAATTTTAAATTTTGGCATATTTTTGCTATTTTTGGTGGAAAAAACGGGGTTGCGTTGGAGACAGGCAAATGCAATTTAAGATAGAACGAAGATCCCAATACTAGATAAACATTTTCCCAATGTGGACTGTCACCCCATACTTATTTTTTCAGCATTAATCTAAAATATTAAGGGGTCTCTACGCAAATCTAAAGCCGTTTATTAATTATGCTAATAGATAAACGTTAATCAATAAGATCTAGGATATCGGATTCCCATATATAAGCATGCGAAGGATTAAAGATCGAGTGGACGATGGACAAAACCACGAGCACGAGAGTCTTCATAATCCGGGCAATCCTGGACATAAAACACAAAACACGAAACACGAGAAAGGAAGAGGCGAGCCTCCTCACATCACACTTATTCATTATTATACTACTACAAAGGATAAGCATGGGTTGCCACCCGCGAAGCGCTTGTTTTTGTTAACCGAGTCACGAGCCTGACTCGACCCCGAATTTAGTGGTCCATGGGGAAAGTTTGGAGATCCGGGACAACCATCGGTGGTATGTCCCCTCCAAAGTAATGTTTAAGTCTATGACCATTCACCTTGAAATTAGGTCCGTCGGTTTGAGATAACTCGACGGCACCATAAGGGAAAACTTGAGCAACGGTGAATGGTCCGGTCCAACGGGTTTTAAGCTTGCCCGAGAAAATCTTTAATCGAGAATTGAAGAGAAGGACTCGATCACCAACGTTGAAAACGCGGTTCTTAATCTTAGAGTCATGAATCTTCTTCGTTTTCTCTTTATAGATTAAAGAATTCTCGTAAGCTTGATCCCGGAGTTCATTTAATTCATTCATTTGAACTTTCTGGTGATCACCCGCGGTCTTAAGGTCAAAATTACAATGTTTCAAGGCCCAATAGGCCTTGTGTTCAAGCTCGATAGGAAGATGGCAAGCCTTTCCGTACACTAGCTTATAAGGAGTGCACCCAATGGGTGTCTTGAAAGCGGTACGGAAAGCCCATAATGCATCATCTAACTTATCGGACCATGAAGCACGGTTTTCACCTACGGTCCTTTCTAAAATACGTTTCAAACCATGATTTGAAACCTCCACTTGTCCACTCGTTTGTGGATGATACGCGGTAGAAAGACGATGAGTAACTCCATACTTAAGCATAACTTTAGCAAATTGATCATTACAAAAATGGGTACCGCGATCACTAATTATAGCACGAGGAGTTCCAAATCGGGCAAAAAGAGATTTTAAGAATTTTACAACAACTCGGGCATCATTAGTGGGGAGCGCTTTTGCTTCAACCCATTTAGACAAGTAGTCGACGGCCACGAGAATGTACTTGTTCCCTCGAGAAGACGGGAACGGGCCCATAAAGTCGATGCCCCATACGTCAAAGATCTCGCATACTTGAATTGCATTTTGAGGCATTTCATCTTTTTGCGAGATTTTGCCTTGACGTTGACAAGCGTCACACCGTGTGACCAAGTCATGGGCATCACGGTAAATAGTCGGCCAATAGAAACCGGAATCAAAGACTTTCTTAGCGGTGTAGTTGGCACCATGATGTCCCCTGGTGGGTCCATTATGGCAAGCCGTGAGGATATCAACGACTTCTTGGCCAAGAACACATTGTCTAATCATTTGATCCGCACGAATCCTAAACAAGTAGGGGTCGTCCCAAAAATAATGCTTAACATCCTTAAAGAATTTTTTTTCGTTGGGACAACATCCCCTTAACAATAAAATTCCCCGCATGGTAATTTGCAATGTCGGCAAACCATGGGGTACTAGAATCACTATGAAAATATATCATTCCAAGGGGTCTCGAGAGGAAATGTTTCATTAATTTCCTTTTTCTCAAGATCACCTTGATAAGGGTTCTCTAATCTAGACAAATGGTCGGCCGCGAGATTCTCCGCTTCTTTTTTATCACGAATAATGACATCGAATTCTTGGAGTAGGAGAATCTACCAAAGCAATCTCAGCTTAGCATCTTGCTTAGCAAGAATATATTTGAGAGCCGAGTGGTCCGTGTACACTATGGTCTTTGATAAGACTAAGTAAGGCCGGAATTTCTCGAAAGCATATACTACGGCTTATAATTCTTTTTCCGTAGTAGTGTAATGTGCTTGAGCATCCGTCATGGTCTTACTAGCATAGTGTATAGGCTGAAAATGTTTAGTCTTTCGTTGCCCCAAGACTGCACCTACCGCATAATCACTAGCGTCGTACATGATTTCAAATGGTAGGTCCTAATCGCGGGCAACTAAAATCGGGGCTTCAGTTAACTTCTTCTTAAGTATATTAAACGCTTCAATACATTCTTTCGAGAAAATAAACAGAGTTTCTTTTTTGAGAAGATGGGTCATCGGCCGGGCGATTTTAGAAAAATCTTGAATAAATCGACGATAGAACCCGGCGTGACCTAAAAAACTTTGAACACCTTTAACGGAAGTCAGATGAGGGAGTTTAGCTATAACATCAACTTTAGCTTTGTCGACCTTAATCCCGGACTTTGAAATCTTATGTCCTAGAACGATGCCTTCTTTTACCATAAAATGGCATTTCTCCCAATTTAGAACTAAATTAGTGTCTTCGCACCGTTTTAGCATTTAGTCTAAATGGGAGAGGCATGACGAGAAAGAATCCTTGAAGACCAAGAAATCATCCATAAAGACCTCTATTTTTTCCTCGATCATGTCGTGGAAAATGGCCATCATGCACCTTTAGAACGTGCCCAAAGCATTACATAAACCAAAAGGCATACGTCGGTAGGCAAACGTCCCATAAGGGCAAGTGAAGGTGGTCTTATCTTGGTCTTATCTTGGTCTTTCGGGTCAATAGGTATTTGAAAATATCCCGAAAAACCATCTAGAAAACAATAGTATTCATTTCCCGCGAGTCTTTCGGGCATTTGGTCCATAAACGGCAACAGAAAATGGTCTTTACGAGTGGCATCATTAAGCTTTCGGTAATCAATACAAACACGTCATCCGGTAACTAGTCTCGTAGGAATGAACTCATTATCTTCATTTTCAACAACGGTCATACCACCCTTCTTAGGCACACAATGAACGGGGCTCACCCACGAACTATCAGAAATAGGGTAAATCAATCCCGCATCAAGGAGTTTGATAACTTCCTTTTTGATAACCTTATGAATTTTCGGATTTACCCTTCTTTGATGTTGAATCACCGGTTTAAAATCGTCTTCCATTAAGATCTTATGAGTATAAAAACTAGGGTCGATACCCTTTATGTCGGAAATTTTCCATGCGATGGCCCGTTTGTGTGACTTAAGAACTTTTAAAAGGGCGGCTTTTTCTTCATCTTTTAATTCCTTAGAAATTATGATGGGAAATTTATCGGTTCCTTCTAAAAATGCGTATTCTAGGTATCATTTAATAACTTCTCGAGTAGAAGAAGATTTCCCTCCGGATCAAAGTCGGCATCATCAATTCCCGATGGAATTGAATCATTTGTAAGACAAGCTTCGATTTCTTCCAAAATGAAGTCACCTCCTTCAAAAAGAGTGAGAGAGTGGAAAGAAGTAGAAAGGATAGGAGTGGGATTGCCACTTTTAGAACTATCCAAAAATCCAAGAACTTCTTGAACATACTCCTCACATGAAACATCAATGACATCAATTCGATTAACCGATTCAGAATTATTGTAGGAGTATCTCGAAGTTTGACCAACTTTAAAAGTTATGGCTTCATCATCAACTCAGAGTGTTAATTCTTCACCATAAACATCAATCAAAGCACGTTCCGTCCTCAAAAAGGGTCTCCCGAGAATTAAGGGAACCCGAGGATCAACAACATAATCAACGACTACGAAGTCGGCCGGAAAATGGAACTTTCCTACTTTAACAAAGACATCTTCGGCAATACTGGATGGACTAGTAGTCTTTTGGTCTGCAAGTTCAAGAATCATTCGAGTATGAGTAAGTTCGGGGAGTGAGAGCTTCTTCCATATGGAAAGAGGCATCAAGTTGATGCTTGCACCAAGATCGGCCAAGGCTAAGCATTCAACTAACTCCAGAAAATCACATGGAATAAGGAACTTGCTGGGGTCTCCTAGTTTTTCGGGCAACTTTTTTAGGATAACCGCCAAACAATTCTCATTCACCGGTAAAATAGTAATTTTAATCAGAGGGTTAATACTGTTAAGGATAAAAATGTTAATGTGCTAGGCCAAAAGTAGTGGTTAATGCTGCTAGGCCAAAAGCAGTAGTTAATGTTGTTCAGGGAAATAATGTTAATGCTATTAAGGCCTCAGCTTGTTGGGTTTGGAAACCAAAAACTAAAGTTTTAGACCATATTTCTAAACACAACATTGCATCAATCACCGTAAGAATTTGATTATGTTGATAGCACAAGGCAATTCCAAGTCAGTGATTGGGCTTGGGTCCCTAAAGAAAACTGGATTTTCTATCTCATGTGCAGGCAATCCACAAATGGTTTATAGTATAAAGGAGTGATTGATAGTAGATGCTTAAAGGCACATGACAAGAACAGTCCCTAACTAAGCACTATTGAAGAGAATAGATGGAGATTTTGCTTTGGAGGGAACCCCAAAAGGAGGGAAAATCATAAGAAAAGGTACCATAAAACTGGTAATCTAGATTCGAACAATTGAATTTGTGAGAGAGTTGAAGTTTATATCTCTTTAGTGTCTCAACACAATGTGATATAAAAAGAATAGTGTTCTTTTTACTGATACTAAATGCATTGATTTATCTCCAAACTTTAAGTTAACTGATGAAAATTAAATTTTACTCAGAGTTCCAAGAAAGAACAAAGTAAAGTGTTATTTAAAGAACATAGTTCCTAAAAGAGGTTATCTGCCTTTTTGAAAAATCCACATCTGATGAATCCTAACTTTGGCATAGATGGCTAGTTCACTTAAAAATTTAAAACCATGAATACTTGTTAAGGAAATCTTTAAGAGGTTTACCTTCGCAAGATTTTTTTAAAAATATAATAATCAAACCTGTGTTGCTTGTCAAAAGGGAAAGCAGCACAAAGCCTCTTGTAAGTCCAAAACAAGACTCAATCAGTTCTTCCTTCCTTTTATTTGTTGCATATGGACGTGTTTAGATCCCAGATTTGAAAAAAGCCATTATGAAGAAATGTATTGCTAGTTTGTCACCAGTATGATTATAAGTAGTTTACGATGGTTTTCTTTCTAGTTACTAAGGATGAGACCAGTGACATTATTAGTCCTTAAAACAGTATCAAAATTCTAGAAGAACACCAAGGTATTAAGGTGATTAGAATGAATAATAGAGACTGAGTTTCACGAATAGGACAATGCAATCATTTGTGAAAAGAAATGTATTTGAGACAATCTAGTGTAAGCCTAGAACTCCTCAACAAAATGGAGTTGCTAAAAGGATAAATAGGAACACTAAATGAGTAGCTTCTAGGACTATGCTAGGCATATTCAAAGTTGCCAACAAACTTTTTAGGCAGACGCAATTAAACCTGCTTGCTATGTGCAAAATAGAGTTTTAGTAGTTGTAAGCCTCCTAACAAGACCTCGTATTACTTTTTTCATGTAAACACCAACTTTAGGTTTATGAGAAACCATTTGGGAGTCCCGTTACCCTTTCTCAAGACCAAAATAACTTAGGAAATTTGATATAGGTAAAGCCTGATGAAGGTTTCTTGTTAGGATACTCTTTGAATAGTAAAACCATAGATATTCCATGAGAAGAACAAGGATAGTGTGAAGAAAAACTTTCCATATTAGGTTCAGTAGAGTACACCTAAAATAGTAGTAGAGAACCTAGAATGGCAATTTGTATATTGCTGCACTACACAAAATTAATATAGAATATAACCAATTATTACAGGAACATAGTCTAATGGTTTTACAGGTACAAAAGCATGTGATTATGCAGGTCAAGCTAGAAAGGAGACAGAACCTGTCAAAAATCACATTTTGCTACCATTATGGCATACTGATCCACCATTTTCCTAAGATTCAAAGAGTTCTCAAGATGATGGATCCAAACCTTTAAGTGATGATGAGAAGAAGGTTGATGAAGATCCAAGAAAAGGTAGTGAAAGTATTGATCAAGAGAAGGATGAAGTTAATGCTGTTGGTGGAAAAATAAGCATTGAACTTCCAGATGATCCAAATATGCCTGCTTTAGAAGATATAAGCATATTTGACCTCTCAAGAGATAATGAAGATTTTAGTGTAGAGCTAACTAAGATCAATTTGGATAACAACAATCCAAGGCATTCCTATTCACCTACAAGAATATCAAAAGATCATCTTCTCCAATCAATCAAGTGATTAGAGATTTTTAATCAGCTACACAAACAAGAAACATGTCAAAGAATTTGGAGGAGTAGGGGTTTGTTAGTACTATTCAACAAAGAACAAAACTATAAAGACTTTGTTAGTACTATTCAATAAAGAACAAACCATAAAGATCTTCAAAACTGCTTGTTTGCTTGCTTTTTATCACAAGAAGAACCCAAAAGGGTAATTCATGCATTGAAGGATCCAAGCTGGATAGAGGCAGGCTATGCAGGAAGAGCTTCTACAATTCAAGTTACATGAAGTTTGGACTTTAGTGGATTTACCAAATAGAAAAAGAGCTATAGGCAGTAAGTGGGTTTTCAGGAATAAAAAGATGAAAGGGGAATTGTGATAAGAAATAAAGATTAGTTGCTCAAGGGTACACACAAGAAGAAGGGATTGACTATGATGAAGTCTTTGCCCCTGTTGCAAGAATTGAAGCAATTAGGCTATTCTTAGCTTATGCTTCATTTAAAGATTTTGTGGTGTATCGAATGGATGTAAAAAGTGCTTTTCTCTATGGAAAGATTGAAGAAGAGGTGTATGTATGTCAACCACCAGGATTTGAAGATCCATACTTTCCTGATAAAGTATACAAGGTTGAAAAAACACTATATGAACTACATCAAGCTCCTAGAGCTTGGTATGAAACCTTGTCAACATATCTGTTGGACAATGGGTTTCAAAGAGGGAAAATTGATAAGACCTTATTCATAAAAAGGCACAAAGGTGATATTTTGCTGGTCCAAGTTTATGTGGATGATATCATCTTTGGTTCAACAAAGAAGGAGCTATGCAATGCATTTGAGAAGTTGATGCATGAGAAATTTCAGATGAGTTCTATAGGAGAACTTACATTCTTCTTGGGATTACAAGTGCAGCAGAAGAAGGATGGCATATTTATTAGTCAAGATAAATATGTTGGTGAAATTCCAAAGAAATTTGAGTTTACAGAAGTCAAGACTGCAAGCACATCAATGGAAACTCAAAATCCTTTGCTCAAGGGTGAAGATGGTGAAGAAGTAGATGTTCATATGTATAGGTCAATGATTGGTTCATTGATGTATCTTACATCTTTAAGACCTGACATCATGTTTGCAGTATGTGTCTGTGCTAGATACCAAGTCAATACAAAGGTTTCACATCTTCATGCTATGAAAAGGATTTTTAGGTACTTAAAAGGTCAACCAAAATTAGGCCTTTGATATCCAAAAGATTCTCCTTTTGATTTGGTAGCATACACTGATAGTGATTATGATGGAGCAAGCTTGGATAGGAAGTCTACAACAAGAGGTTGTCAATTCCTTTGAAGTAGATTAATATCATGGCAGTGCAAGAAATAGACAGTGGTTGTAAATTCCACATTAGAAGCTGAGTATGTGGCTGCTTCAAGTTGATGTAGACAAGTACTTTGGATTCAGAATCAACTACTTGATTATGGGTACAATTTTATGCATACCAAGATCTTTATTGACAATAACAGTACTATTTGCATAATTAAAAATCCTATTTTTCATTCAAAAACAAAGCATATAGAGATTAGACATCATTTTATTAGAGATTGCAATGAAAAGAAATTGATTTAAATGGTCAAAATCCATACTGACAAGAATGTTGCAGATTTTCTTACAAAAGCTTTTGATGTAAGCAGATTTCAATATTTGATTGCTAGTATTCACACGACCTAGAATTAGGAGCAGTAGTGTTTGCTCTTAAGACCTAGAGGAATTACTTGTACGGGATGAAAAGTGTTATCTACACGGATCATAAGAGTCTACATCAAATATTTGACCAGAAGGAGTTAAATATGCGTCAACGAAGATGGATTGAATTATTTAGTGCGATTCGTTACCATCCAAGAAAGGCAAAAGTAGTGGTTGAAGCATTATGTAGAAAGGAGAGAGTGAAACCAAGACGAGTACGTGCAATGTCCATGACTATTAGTCAAGTGTTAAGGACAAGATATTGGCTGCTCCAGGTGAGGTGTCTAAGGTAGAGAACGCGACAACAAAAATGCTGTGTGGCCTGGACCAACTAATGGAAAGGAAGGAAGATGGAGGTATGTATTTTAGATGGGTTTCCATTAATAGGTGATGTAAGGACATTAATTATGAACGAGGCTCATGCATCGAGGTACTTGGTACATCCGGGAGCGAATAAGACATACTATGACCTTAGAGATATGTATGGTGGCCATGTATGAAGAAGGATATTGCTACCTATGTTAGTAATTGTCTGACCTGTTTAAAGGTGAAGGCTGAAACATCAAAGACCTTCAGGATTATTGCAACAACGAAGAGCGAGCATGATACTATATAGGTATTAGTAGACAGACTCACCAAGTCAGCTCATTTCCTAGCAACACGTGAGGATTATAGTACAGAGAAGTTGGCAAGGTTGTACATTGATAAGATCATCGCATGGCATGGAGTGCATGTGTCAATTATTTTAGATTGGGATGGACGATTTACATCGCGATTCTTGCAAACATCACAGAAAGCTTTAGGGACGCGATTGGATATGAGTACGGCTTATCATCCTCAGACAGATGGACAAAGTGAGCGTATAATTATGACATTAGAAGATATGTTAAGAGGGTGTGTGATCGACTTTGGTGGCAGTTGGGATGTTTACCTACCGTTAGCTGAATTTTCTTATTATAATAGTTACCATTCGAGTATTTGATGTGCTCCGTCTGAGGCACTGTACGGAAGGAAATGTAGGTCGCCCATCCTATGGGCTAAAATTGGTGAAAGTAGATTGATTGGACCGAAATTGGTACAAAAGACGACTGATAAGGTAGTCTTGATAAAGGAAAAGCTCAAAGCTGCGAAAGATCGTTAAAAGAGCTATGCTGATAATAGGCGCAAGCCACTAGAGTTTGAGGTTAGAGATCAAGTGTTACTGAAGGTGTCATATGTGTGGTCAATGAGAGTCCAGAGTATTAATGGAAGAAATACATTTTAGTCATCTGTGGATGACTATTCAAGATTAACATGGGTAAAGTTTTTGAGATCATCAGGATGAAATCTAGAGTTTGTCATCAACTTTTCTTAAGCAAATGACAGGTTGGTCTCAACAAACAGTAGATAACATCCGATACAGATAATCGGAAACGGTATTCGTCATCCAAGTTTTGTCTAAATACTATGGAAGGTAGTGGGATATTTCATCAAAAAGTCAGTTCTGAGAACTCCTCAACAAACGGCATTGTCAGAAAGACGAATCATACATTGTGGAAGCAGCACGTACAATGATGATATTCTCAAAAGCACCGATGTTTCTATGGGTAGAAGCTGTAGCTACTGCTTGTTACACCCAGAATACGATCCCTAATTCATACTCGTCACAACAAACAAAAACCCTTTATGAGCTTGTACTTGATAAGAAGCCTAATCTTACCATTTCTTGAGTATTTGGTGCTTGTACTATCCTACAAATGATACGAAGATCTAGAAAATTTCAAGCCAAAGCGGACATTGGGATTTCGTTGGGTATGCTCCTAGCAGGAAGGGCTATAGAATCTACAACAAGAGAACTCGTCGATTAATGGAAACAATTCAGTGTCACATTCGATTGAGAGTATCTAGACGAGGTCCTGTACACCCATCAGTTCAGGACCACTGAGCATATCATGATGACTACTAGACGAGACTCATTTCAGGGCTCGCCCCATCGTCTATCTCCTGCAACTAGTCATACATTCCACCAAAGATAAAGGATCTGGAGTTTTTATGCCAAACCGTTGTTCGATTGAATATTTGATCAATCTACAGTTAGAAAACCAGTCCCTACGGCAACTGTAGTTAATTGCTCTTTATTGTTTTACATAATACAATGATTCTTCTATGATTGCTCAAGTATGCCACTTCTACAAGTCATTCACTGTCCTCCTCACAAGTGCATCCTCCAGTACTTTCCTCAAGGTGTTTACAGCTGGACCAATATCGAGATACCTCAATTACTCAAGCTGACCTTCATCCCTCAGTTAACCCTGTTGCAGGAGAACCTAGTTCTGCACAGTCAACATCAGGGGATGTTAGTTTAGCTGAACCCAACCAAGTTACTCAACCACCAGATCATCTTAGAAGATGGACCAAAGATCACCCTCTTGATAACATCATTGGCAATCCCTCTCGTCCTGTATCTACCAGAAAACAGTTAGCATCCGATGCTTTGTGGTGTTGTTTCCATACTGAACTGTCCAAAGTCAAACCCAAGAACTTCAAAATGGCCGTGATAGAAGACTGCTGGTTTCAAGCCATGCAAGATGAAATTCACGAATTTGATCGACTTGAAGTATGGGAATTAGTACCTCGCCCAATCTATGTTATGGTTATCGCTCTCAAGTGGATCTACAAAGTGAAGCTTGATGAATATGGTGATGTACTGAAAAATAAAGCTCGGTTAGTTGCAAAGGGATATCGTCAGGAGGAAGGTATTGATTTTGAAGAATCGTTTGCTCCAGTTGCACGGATAGAGGCCATCAGAATATTCATTGCCAATGCTGCAACCAAGAATATGATCATCTACCAGATGGATGTCAAAACTGCTTTTCTGAATGGTGATCTTCAAGAAGAAGTCTTTGTCAGTCAGCCTGAAGGATTTGAAGACCAGGATAATCCTACGCACGTTTATCGTCTGAAGAAGGCTCTTTATGGGCTAAAGCAGGCACCAAAGGCGTGGTATGACACACTATCAAAGTTCCTTTTGGCCAACAATTTCTTCAAGGGTGCGTGGATCCAACGTTATTCTCACGCAAATCAGGCAAACATATTCTACTTGTTCAAATATACGTAGATGACATCATTTTTGCCTCAACAGATCATAATGCGTGTCACATATTTTCCAAAGAAATGAGCTCCAAATTTCAGATGTCAATGATGGGACAAATGTCGTTTTTCTTAGGACTACAAGTTTCTCAAAGTCCTAGAGGCATCTTTATTAACCAAGCAAAATATGCTCTCGAAACCTTAAAGAAATATGGAATGGATCTCTCTGACCCTGTCGATTACACCAACGGTGGGATCGATTGAAACTTAGGCGAGGATCTCATGGGGATTTCTAGGTTGACCAAACTAGATGAAGGAATGTTGGCTCCCTAATGTACCTTACAGCCGGTAGACCAGACCTTTGTATTCGCTGTGTGCATGTGTGCTAGATATCAGGCTAAGCCTACCAAAAAGCACCTTGAAGCAATCAAACGTATCTTTCGGTACCTAAAAGGAACCATTAACATGGGTCTTTGGTATCCGAAGGACAATGCTATGTCACTAACAGCTTATGCAGATGCGGATCATGCGGGATGTCAGGATTCGAGAAGAAGTACGTCGGGAAGTGCTCAGTTTCTTGGAGATAGATTGGTTAGCTGGTCATCAAAGAAGCAAAGAAGCACGGCCATCTCAACAACAGAGGCGGAATACATTGCAATGTCTGGATGCTGTGCTCAAATCCTATGGATGAGATCTCAGCTAAAAGACTACGGCTTTCTGTTCATAAGATTCACTATGTACTGTGAAAACAAAAAAGTGCCATTGCTTTAGCTGCAACAATGTCCGCATTCATGGATATAAGCTCTTCGACATACGACCCCAATTTCATTCGAGAGCAAGTGGAAAATGGAGTGGTTGAACTCTACTTCGTGGAAACAAACTATCAACTGGCAGATATCCTCACAAAGCTTTACCAAGAGAGCGTTTACGATATTTCTACTCCCACGACTTGGGATGAAGAGTTTAACCCCTGAACCCTCAAAACGCCTTCAAGAAGTAGACGGTGAGTAATTGAATGTGTCCTCATGTATTCCTTTGTACCACAAGTATCATAAAATATACTTGGTTAAATATTTTAAGTCATTTGGATTTACAAAATGGTTGGCTGGCAATTTTCTTCAGATTGCAACTCGGTTTCTCATTCGAAGGAAAGATTCGTGTCTTAAAGCAGCTGTTCCTTACAACGGGTAATTTATTTGCTCGGGCATGGATTACTTTTATATCCATGCAATTGGGATTAATGTACGTTTCAGTGCATTTTTTCTTAATTCGGAAGAGGAAGTCTTCTGTTTTGATAACCTAATTAATTTTTCTTAATTGATTCTTCAAAATTATTTGTGTTAACCCGGTGGTAAAAGTGTTGTTGGAAAATCATTCGGACAATTTGACATTCATCAATGACTACAACCTCTTTCCATAGGAAAAACGGGTCATCAATGAGGGGGAGGTGTTGTTCATAATTTAATGTCTGAGTACCTGATTAGAAAGTGTACCGGGTCTTAGGAAGACAAAAGAAAGCTTATAGGAACCAATCTTCAGAGCTTCTCAACAACCCTCCCCCCCACCCCCCCCCCCCCCCCCCCCCCCCCCCCCCCCCCCCACCCCCCCCCCCCCCCCCCCCCCCCCCCCCCCCCCCCCCCCCCCCCCCCCCCCCCCCCCCCCCAAATACCCATAAAAATATGCATCAGACTGATGTTAACCCCTCTAGCGTAACCAGAGACAACCCCCCGATTACAACATCAACACTTCCTCCACCACCACCTCACTACAAAAACCTACAGGTCATAGAGATATTTGGGAGATTAGTTAAAGATCAGAAATCCGAATGCATCATTAGTGGAAGACCTCTGAGATATTGGCTATAACTAATCAAGAGAAGTGAATGATTAAGCCAATATCATCCAGGTTATGCACATACATCTTTGTACATTTTAAGTTGTATGTTCGAATTTGATGTTATGTGTTCCGGTATGAATCTTTCAATGAGTTTTTCATTAAACTGTAATAAAACCAGGTTTTTTGAGTTTAACAAAAAATCTTTCAAAAATTATCTATCTGACATAACACATACCCTCAACGATTGAGGGGGCTAGCATTTATATGTTCGCATAACAGCTTGTAAACTCAAAAAATGATCATACATCTATGGTTCTCAAGGTGTATTCTCCACCCCCATGTGCTAAACAGTTTCAAATACCGATGCACATGTTGAAAAAATCAAAAAACGATCGAGGTACTAAACGCTTTGATATTTATATCATAAGTACCTTAATTGAATTTTCAATTGGTTTTATGGAAAGGAGAACTGTACCAAAAGACCGACCATGCATTTTACTTTATTGGAGTTATAAGGTTGGTAAGGTTAGGTACAATTCCCAATGATCCAGCCAAAACCGGAGGGATCTACCCAGGGACAATCCACTAGTTAGTGTAGAAGTCCTTAGGTATGACATATAAAAGGAGTAAAAGTGAGAATAAGGGAAAAGTGCCGACTGAGATGGAGCTAGTACTGGAATAAACCCAACAAGGTTCTAGTCATGAAGTCTCGGTAAGCACTGAAGGGGTTGAAGAATTAAAAAGAATTGTAAGGATAAAGGGTGTAAAGAAAGAAGCCCTCCATACACTTAGGCAGAAACCGGGTCAATACATATGCTGCCAGAATCACTAAGATGATTGCTGACATTGAAGATCGACATCATGGACCCAGTGATGCAATGCACAACCCTCCCTAGCCACTCAGAATCTCTCAAAAGATTTCTGTTTCATTTCTCACGGAGACTAAACACGTTATCTATTGACTTTCTCACTCCGAGTTAGTTGATATTGAAAAGGTGGCAGTCAGCTCCAGCCTCCGATTACTAGAACCAAAACGCACTATTGAGTCTAGAGCCAAGAGATCGTCAATTAATCTCGTTAGGACACATATCCAATTCTCTTGTCTTTCACACACTGTGGAAACAAGACTATCCTAAGAGTCCTACGCATTATCCTTGTGATATTGCCAGAACATCCGAGTGAAACGAAGATTTTCACAATGAAGATGGAAATCCTGCTAGAGCCTACATCAAACAAGCTCTTGGTAGGTGACTTGTGCGATTCTACAAGAATCAAACTTGTGTCAACTGGAAAGCAACGATGGTGCGATTCTACGTGAATCAAACTTGTTCCAGGGAATGAATTGACGGTTATTGAACATTTGACAAACAATCAAAACTCTCAAAGTGTTACAAAATATTTTCATATCTAACACTAAGACTGAAGTTTCAAATCAATTTTCTCTTTATTGCTAACTGTTTCATTACAGAATCATTTAAAGATGGAGATGGAAATGGAGTTTCCAGTAACAGAAATGTCAAGTCAATCACCAAATGCTAAGACACGACCTACACTTGTTATGAAGTTAAGAAAGATCTCATAAAGGTGTCAAAGCTTCCGCAAACTCTGATATCATTAATTTCTTCACAAGTGCACAAAATGGCGATACATTACAAGATGATGTAAGATTATGTTTGGCCGATGATCTCAAGAAAGCTCAAGATCACAATCAAAGACAAGTCAATGATAAATCAAAAGATCTCTGCCACAAACGTACAAGATATTAAAAGAAGAATCATATCTCTACGAGCTAAAGACTGAAGTGATTAAGTTTAGTATTTTCAGGGGTGACCTCCCTTAGGGGGAGATTGTTAGATGTTAGAAAAAGACTCGGTCACCCAGTGTATTTAACTGTTTATTAATAGCTCGTAGTTAATAGTTTAACGTATGACTTTTGGTAATTAACCAAGTACTAATACCCGATATATTGTAAGAACTATATATATTCCTCTTCTAACTTTGGAAGAGGTAGCTAGTCATTATTCATTTTCCATTTAAACACACTTGTTTCTCTCTCTAGAAAACCTCTCATGTGTTTCTCTCTCTAAAAACTAGCCAAGTCCAAGAATCGACCCCGTGTTATGATATATGATATACCACATGGGTAAAGTCCCGATGTGCTAGGGTTTTAATAGGATCACCACTGCTTTGATACCCTAAGATAGATTATAATTAAACTAAAGGATGCTTTATGCGGATACGTTAATTGTGAAAGGATTAATCGTGTCTAGGTCTTAGGATGATGTCCCGCCTAAGTCTTAAGAATGATATGTCGCTGCGAGATAAGTAAATCATTGCACTAAAACAAACAAACCAACACTGAATTGGATTTAATATGGCTAATAAAGTTTTCTATCATTTGGCTTGTATCGCTTTTCTATCTTTTGATTTTCTTCTTTTTCATTTATTGTGTATTGAATTGATATTTGTTACCACTAAACCTATGCCAGTCTCTCAGGCTGAAAACCCCCCATATCTGTTAGAAGCGTATATAGCATAGGTTTAACATGCAATTAGAACTAACATAACTAGAGTAATTAAAATACTGATAGATTATAAGGTTAACAACCTCGCTCTTAGTGATCGACACTCTACTTACCATGAAACTCTACCCGATCGGGTACACTGCCCGTTAAAGTGTTATTTTAGGATAAGTCGGCTAAATATAAATGTAAAATTTGGTAATTAATAAATTGACCCTACACGACAGCACATCACCACTAAAACAAACTTACAACATAAAACCGTTCAATGATAAATATACAAACCTAACTCACTTTCGTAGGAATCACAGTTGCCTTTACCCTATGCAACAAGCCTTTTAAACCACTTGGTGGCCCAAGTGGACGAGTGAAGTCTCGTGAGGGTTTCCAAAGAACACACCCATAGAGTTCATTTAATTATACAAGTTTTAGCAATGTTTAAAACTTATTTTTGAGGTTTTTCAGAAGAAGGTTACGACGTAACCCCTGGCGTTACGCCGTAATCATGTGATAATTAAAAAATTTTGGTTCAATATGTTACAGCGTAACCATAACAAGGTTTATGCTGTAATTGAAATGATTACAACGTAACCATAGTTGTTACGCTGTAACTGCTGCTACAGCAACAATATTACCATACAATTACGGGTCAAGACGGTCTTGAAATTTGCCTCCTAGCTGCTAGAACCTGCAAAACAAAGTTAGTAACAAACAAACCAACTAAAACGCAGAGATGAAACATAAAGAGATAGGCATGGGGTGCCTCCCATGAAGCGTTTGTTTTTGTTGGAGTTACGAGCTTGACTCCACCTTTATTTGCCAAGTAATAGGGTGTTCCTCCCCTCACTTGTAATCAAGTACGAGAGAGAGTAGCAATGAACACCACGATGGTGTAAGTTTTATACTGGGTACAGATATGATAAATTAGAACCATTCCACTGATGAGATTTCATTTCCCTTTTATCTTGCCAGTTTCGCATGATGATTGGCTTACTTTGTGTAATAATTTTTGAACGAAGGTCTTAAAATTAGATGTCTTTATTATATCTGAGAGCTCTTTTATATCTTTAACAGGGTTACCATCTGCCATTTTGGCAACCCTGGTAATATCAGAACACTCTTTCCCGAATTCATTCAATTGCTTATCCAAAGTAGGAGTAGTAGCTGGTGCTACATAATCATCATCGGGCGGTATGATGTGAACTGTCTGAGGGGTCAAAGGTTGCATCACGCCATCATGTAGAGGGATATCATGATCATGTTCCTCTTCGCTTAAAATTTTCTCCTTATCATGGACTGGTCCTAGTGACATATATGGTTGCACTACAGGTTCAAGATTGGGTAAAGTGTGTATGGTAGGTGTGAGATGTCACACCCCGCCAAGGCGGAAACACGAGGCGTAACATCATGGGTATCATCATAACAAAATGGTGTCAACAATAGAGAAAACTAAATGCATTAAATAAAACGAAAAGGACACAAAGTGTCATGACAATACACACGAAAAAGGAGTCTTGTATTGAGGTAAAAGAGTCACTCCAATACAAAGACATAACAAAATAATCTAAAGCCTAAAACAATCATAGATTCAATTCAAAACAAACACGAAAGGAAAACTAGGGAAACTCCGCATGCAAGCATACGGTCTTACTAGCCAATCTTCCTAACTTCACTTTCCTCATGATGCTCACTTGAAAATGATGCTTAATACGTCAACAATAATGTTGGTGAGAGTTATATGTTTTAGACACGCAATAATACTCGCTTTTACTGTGATTATCAAAACAATGAAGGTCAATAATGAACTATCATGAACTTATGCTAGCTTGCAACCAAAATCAAATCATATAATCCACAAACATTACTTCCCCTTCGGGCTTAGAATAGATGGCACTAAAAGCAACCAAGTTCACCACGAAGGTATCACACAGCATATCACATTGGGTAGGCATACCCATCCGATCTAATAACCAACACAATATGGGTATGCATACCCCTCCGATCCAATAATCATGAAGCATGAGGTAGGCGTACCTTTTTTGATCCTAAATAATACACGTATCACATAGTCATATAATAGTCATATAATGTCCAAACGCAATTTAAAACACATAATCACAGTGATAAAATATTTCAAAACATATTTTGCATCATTTCCTTCCCAAGAAAAACTGAAAAATTGGACTATGAAACTCACCTGATGCACAGCTACTTCACAACATCCTTGAAATCAACAAAACATTAAAAAAAACCATGTTACACGCGATTAGGCTAAATGCGTAAGACGATGTAACAATCAATTGATGGAGTACTAAGTTTATATTATGATGATAAACCATTTACCATACTTTCCATATCTTATTTATACTCTAAATACCTTTAATCATTTATTCTTGTTTTCTAGATTTTTAGCAGAATTTGTTAGTCACTTTATGACCACAAATAAAATACTAAATCACCAAATTGACTTTTCCCCTTTCATTCCCTACCTTCCCGATGGGTTATGAACTACTGTGATTTTTTAGAAAAAATAATATTAAGCCTAACTATTTTATAAAAATTCAACATCACAAAGTACTCAAATTCGGATCTGAACGCACACCAAAAAGTTTGATTTTTCTAAAAATACTTAGACAATGAATTAAGACTTGTGCTTTGAGCTGGAGTTAATAGACACATAAAATATGACCTCTGATTTTTGGCTAACCTCAATTCAACTTTTAAGTAGGGGTTTTACTCCCCGAAATCAGACCCAAATCTGACCCGAATTTACTGTTTTGACAACTTTTCTTGCAAAAATTATTTGACTAACTTCCCGACCTCAAAACCTTTCGGGGCCAGACTTTTTGGAAACTAGACTCTCTGAACTTCAATTTAGGCACAAGATTCAACCCAAAACTCATTTTTATCATTGAGATATCATTCAATCAACACGACCCAAAATTCTGCCAAACCCTAACTTTCAATTTAACGCGATCTAACCTAAACCGTTTACACCCACATGCTCTAAATCTAATCCCGAACACTCCCATATAGTTTTATATCATTAATTTACAGAAAATTTATGAACCCTAATTATTCCATCAATTAAAGTTACTAATTATAAAAAGATTAAACAAAAACTTAATTGAAAACATACCTAAACCTTTACTTGATTACACTTGAATCACCACCTTGGTTCTTGATAAAAAAAAATTTCTTTTCTTGAGGGTTTCGACCGAACAAACAAAGAGGATAGAAAAAGTGATTTAGGGATTTATTGATTTTATTTTTATACTACCTATAATCCTAATTGTAATCAGATTTTGTTTCCTTTTTTTTCTTTCTTTGAACCGACCCATAAACACCCCTTAATTATATTTTTTTAATTTTTTTAATTTTTTTTTAAAATTTATACATATAAATATGTTATTTAAATTTTATTTTATAAAAACTATACTTATTACATATTACTTAAAACCCTTATTAAATAAATACACTAAACTTAAAATAAAAACACTTACACTACTTAATATTATTCTTCCCAAATTATTTTTTTATTAATTACCTTATAAATAAATTATCAAACCTCAACATTCTAATTAAATTTTCTACTCGAAATTAACGATTCACACTGCATTAATTTTACCGACGATAAAATAATGAAAATCACTATACTTCTGAAATCACCATCACATACAAAATGAAATGACCGAATCATTCATTTCCACTCTGACAAACTCATATAATAACACATATATCAAACTACATAAACCACCAAGTCGACTTACACACACAAATCAAAACACATAAAGCAAGGCAAGTTAACTCTAACGGTTAAACTAACCTCGATAAAGTCATGGTTATCATAGTATCCCCTCATTTAGGAAATTTTGTCTTGAAATTTAACTAGTAGGTTCAACAGCACTATCAGCAAAAAGTCAGGGATACTTAGCTTTCATATGGTCCTCACGTTCCAACGTAAACTCAGGGCCACGCTTTGAGTTCCAACGAACCTTAACGATAGAAATCTTACTACGTTTCAAAACTCTTAACCTCGCAGTCCATAATTTCTA
>BQNB010052027.1:0-12966 GCA_026074375.1 Tanacetum coccineum
ATAGACTTGTCATAATAAGCGCCTAGACTCATTCAGTCTATCTTATTTTTTTTACAATTAAAATAAGACAAAAAGAGTAGTTTGATATGATATATAAAGTGTCAACATCATAATTGATGGATTTTGCTATAATTTCTCTCTCACCTCTTTGATTAACTCAATTTACATAGCCAACTCAATTTTGTGAATGCCTTTTTATAAACATAATGTGAATGTAGCAAAACTCTAAAACAAATGTCGGTGTTTTGACATATACATTGAAAACAATAATGCAACAATAAATATTCTAACACCAACTATGATAAATAAAGTGTCAACATCATTTATAATACAAGAGATTACGCCACATAAGATATCTTGACTAAAATTTAAGTTTTACATTAAAACAAAAAACACATAATGTTTATAACAAAACATCCACATGATTTATCCATGATTTGATTGATGGATTTTGGTATAATTTCTCTCTCATCTTTTTTATTAACCCAATCATACATAGCCAACTCAATTTTGTGAATGTTTTTTTTATAAAGGTTATGTTGATGTAGCAAAACTCTAAAACAAAAAATGGTGTTTTGACATATACATTAAAAACAATAAATGCAACAATAAATATTCGTAAACCAGAATTAATTACATTTCTCATATAAATATGTTCATCACACATTTATCTATCTTTCACAAACATAACCGACTACCAATATGAAAAGATATTCGATCCACACCGCATTTCTCTTGTTTCTTGTTTTCATAGGTAATCTTTGTTTCCTTATACTCATTCAGAATTTTGTAAATTCTAATTGCATAGAAATCAATATGGTTCTTAAATTTTGGGGATAAAATATATAATAAATATTTAATGCTAGCAAACATATAAGTATGTACTTTGAATTTGTGCAGTAAAGGAGGTTGGTGGATATCCAACCAGGAGAATTCCCAGACACTTTTTTTTACCCAAATACCGAGACATATGTATGCGTTTTGTGGCAATGTAAAATAAAGAGAGCGAACTTGGGGTTGAATGCAAAAATCCAGTGACTTGCCGTTGTTATCATTATTGCCCAGCAAAGGGTGGAAAAAATAAGTCTAACTTGCCATACCCTCCACCTGTCAAGAACACCAAAACTTAAAGTTTAATATTTGATAATGAAATACGCTCGAGCGATGAACGAGTCATATAGTTTAATAATATTAAATTTAGTGAAATTTTACTAAAACTTTTCGCTAACAGAATATTTTTTCTATTGTGCTTGGTTGTTCAATGCATAACATTCTTATTCACTTTTAACTTTTTACATTTACATTATCTTACTTGCAACAAGCGAGGACAATAAAAACCTTATTATAGTCAAATTACATTATAATATTTTGTGTAATTCTATACTTGTAGAATATATGTTTTACCTAAACTCATAATCAAATGACAAAGAATTAGAGAGAGAGAGTGAGGGGATGAACAATTTTAGAGAGAGAAAGGAAAAAAAGTATATTAGATTAGCTTGAAAGGAAAAGTGAATAACCAACACTCTCCAAGGTGTGGAGAAGGGTATAAATACTCTAAGAGTGACCGGTCATGGACCCTTAATGGGCTTACCATGGGCCTTGGGCCTTACTACCTTATCAAGGTTCCAAAAACTATACTACGAGCCTATCTTACAATATTATGGAAGTGAATGATACTTTCGTATTCCTAAAAATCTCCCCCTAAGGGAGGTCACTCTATTTTACAAACAATCTACCCCTAATAGAGGTCACTCTATTTTACAAACACTTAATCCTAGCATACTATGCTTGTCTTCAGTCTTGAGCTTGTAGTATTTTAAACTTCAATCATTAACTTATGATATGTTATAGTGATCTTTGACTTTAAGCTTAAGCTTGTTCCTTTAAGCTTGACTTGTAAGTGATCTTCTCACACTCCGACAATGGCGGAAACTCAGGAATGCAACATAATGATTAATCATAACACAAGATACAATATAAAGAATACTACAATGCATAAACTTCAAGTGTTACGAAGACCATCAACCTCGAACAACCTTGAGTGATGTCCCAAATCACTATCCAAATCCATAATCTCTTACATATTTATATGCCCACACAGGAGTCCAAGACCAAACTTAAGCCAAAATATCCAAATACCAAATCAAACAAATAAGCAAGCAAGATTTCACATGAAAAATCCACAAGGGAAACTTCTAAGTCTACTATCACATACCATCAACTTACTCTTCTTTCACTTCACCTGAAAATGATACTTGAAAACGTCAACAATAATGTTGGTGAGCTCGTAGGTTTGACCTTAAACCCAAAAGCTGTGTCAATATCTCAAAACAGTGGACAATAGTACTATATGACAGTGAATATATATGCAAACCAAATCATTAATCAATCACCATATGTCACTTACGAACCTAAAGGGCCTACCAGCTGGAGCACTAAAATAGGGCAGGACCTCACACAAACCTGGGTAGGCGTACCCATCCGCTCCGATAATCACACACAATTAGGGTAGGCGTACCCAGCCGATCCAATAATCACATAAATACTGGGATAGGCGTACCCCTCCGATCCAAACAATCACATAAACACATCATATTCACATAGCAGTCATAAGCACATATCTTGTCCAAAAACAAAACCATGTTTCGCATAGTTCAATTCAAAACATTTCAAAACACATTTGAGTATTATTTTTCCCCAACGGAAAATATTAAAAAGTAGGGCTACGAGAACTCACCATAAGCAAGCCTTTAGCAACCAACTCTCAACTACTCAAGCAAATGTAACGACGCCCGCACATGACCAAGTCCAGTTAATGTCCTATTTAATCATTCATCTCCAAAACTATTTTTACGTTTGATGCATAGAGTTTAGACGCGTTGAACAAATACCCAAAACATTTTAGTGGTGTGATGGTTGAGGACATACTCAATAATCATCTCAATCTGAATTCTCAATAGTGCATACTTATACTATTTAAATAAATAGATAAGTGACATAAGTAAATATTTATAATAAATAATTATAAATATATCTCGATAAGTCTATTCGGTAACCTTAGTTACCTTACAATAATCATAATAAAGTTGAAAATGGATCATTTACTCATAACAAACATATTTAAGAAGTTTCGGAAAAAATTATATTTTTTGTCTTTTAGTGAATTTATTAAATAAAAAAATAAAAAAAATAATATTTAATTATTTAAAATCAAAAGTCATGCTTTTAAGTAAAAGTTTCTAAGTATAAATTTTTTACAAAATTTCGGCATGACCCGTGTTCATATAACATTTTTCAAGGTTTCAAACCTTATTTTCAACACTTTTCACAAATTCGACATTTTTCGACAAAAGTCCAAAATCTCAAACTTTAACGTTTACTAAAACGTTTTCTCCAAAATAACGATCAATATCACTTCGTAAATACATTTCGCTTTCAAAAAGTCCACCAAAACTCTTAAAATGACCAAATATCGCTTATTGGGCTTTAAGGCCCAATAAGGATCTATTATAGTATTTATAAGTCCAAAATACGATCCAAGCCCAAAACCAAGGCCCAATAACATACATAAGCTCATACTAATATATAGAAAATAATCCGGACTACAATAAGTCCCCCCATTAAGTCACAGCTTAAATGGACTTATTGGGCCGCGAGCCCATAAGCTCCACAATACAATTATTAAGCTGAAAAAGTAAGCTATTAAGTCGTTTCGCATATTTGTTACTACCCATCAAGCCTTAAAAATAGTCCACGAACATACGCCTATAACTAAAATAATCAAAATCACTTCCTTAATGTTCTTGATAAATGCGTGGGCCTTATAAGCCAAAAATAAGCACGAAATGCTAAAATGAGCCACAATAAGCTATGCAAGCTATTATCTAAAATAAGCTATCTAGCAACATATGATATTCAACATTAATAAATGAGTCCCGTGTTTTAGTTAAGTGGTAGTCTATTTAATATTTTCTTGTTTTAATAATTGGGTTTAAATGATAGGTGAGAGATTAACTTAAAGGATCATTATTCATAGGGTTTAAACGAAGTAAACTTTTCAATGATCATCTTTATAAAATCAGCCGGGTTTTTGGGTGTGGTTTTTATATTTTAAATTTAAAGGTTAATATTTTTTAGTTTTTTTTTTTATTTTAATTTTATACTGTTTTTAGTTTTTTTGTTTTTTTTTAAGTTTTTTTTTGTGTTGTATGTTGTTTTTATTTTTACTTTTTAATTTTATGTATATTTTTTTTTTATAAATTTTTTTTTTTTTTAATTTTTATTTATTTTTTTTTGTTTTTTTTTTTTTTTTTTTTTTTTATTTATTTTTATGTATTTTAAAATTTATTATGTTTATAAGTTTAATATTAAATTATTAATTAATTTTGGTTTTATAAATAAAAATTTAAAAATTATATTTTAAATTTATTTAATTTGTTTTTATTTTTTAAAATTTTGGTTAAAATATAAATTTTATTATCTTTTATAATTTTTATATATATTATATTTTTTATTTTTTTTTTTTTTTATAAAAAAGTTTTAAAAAAATATAAATCAGTTAATAAAATTAAAATTAAAAAAATTTATTAAAAATTTAAATAATTTTATTTTAAAATGTGTTTTTTTATGAATAAATTATTAATTGAATGAACAATGAAATAATTTATTTTTTTTTTTTTTATGTGTTTGTTTTAGTTAAATGACTTTAAAATGAGGCGAAAATGATTATGGCAAAAAAGTTTATGCATGGAAAAATGTGGAAAAAAAAAAAAAAAAGGAAAAAACGAAAAGGAAAAAAATGAAGAAAAAAAAGAAAGAGGAGAAAAAAGAAAAATGAATTTGAAAAATGCGAATATTGTTCTGCAAGCTTTGTTTCGTTTCTTTTATTTTATGTTCGTAATTAAAAATATTTTGAATTATATATTTTGGTTTTTTATTTTTATGCTTATTTATGTTATTTTTTATATCTATTATGGGTGGTATTTTATAAATTTTATTATATTCTTTTAATTGAAATACCACATAAATATTTGATTGGATGATGGATAGATTGTTTCTATAATGTTCGAATAGATCAGTTTCAGTTTGACCTTTTTTACTAGTTGTCAAGATTGCATATTTAATTTTTTTTTTAAACAACAAGCGACGCAAATTTACAATACTTAAGTTTGCCCTTTTTTGCTGATGATGTGTTGGCATGTTTGTTGGGACAAAACTTTTGTTTGACTCCGTTTCTTTAGAGCCCAGGTGTCATTTAACACCATAACACCATTTTTTTTGCTGCACACATCAGATAACACGAACACCACTCCCCTTATACTAACACCAAAAACACCACTCACCTTTTATTTTCACAAAACCCCTAAACAATTTATTTCATTATTTTAACAAACAACCATTTCATTCATAAATTAAACATACAATTACATAAAAAAAAAAACACATTACGAAATTTTAAAAAAACAATACGAAATAAAAAAAAACATTACGAAATAAAAAAAACATTAGAAATATAAAACAAAACATTACGAAAAAAAAACATTAGAAAAGATGTATATTTGTATTTGAAACGGTTCCGACGTCATCGACCGGTTTGAGAAGTAGAGATTCATTTTATAAAACCTGTTTGTTGGGTAAATTCGGACAAATTTCTTTGTTGTTAAGAGATGTATATTTGTATTTGAGATGGGGTAGAATTTGTAGTGAATTTGTATTTGGTTATTGTTGTTTATATAGGTGAGTTGTGTGTGTTTGGTGGGGGGGGGGGGGGGGGGGGGGGGGGGGGGGGGGGGGGGCGGGGGGGGGGAAGGGGACATGAATGGGTGGGGGGGGGGGGGGGGGGGGGGGGGGGGGGGGGGGGGTGCGGGTTTCAGGGGTGGGGGGGGGGAGGGGGGGGGGGGGGGGGGGGGGGGGGGGGGGGGAATGGATACGGGGGGTTGGGGGGGGGGTGGGGGGGGGGGGGGGGGGGGGGGGGGGGGGGGGGGGGGGAAAAGGGGAATGAGGAATGGGGGGGGGTGGGGGGTGGGGGGGGGGGGGGGGGGGGGGGGGGGGGTGGGTGGGGGGGGGAATGGGAAATGGGGAAGTGAATAAAGGGGGGAAATGAATAAAGGGGGGGGGGGGGGGGGGGGGGGGGGGAAATAATATAGGGAGGGGGGGGAATGGGGATAAATGAAAGAATGGGGGGGGGGGGGGGTTGGGAATAATAAAATGGGAAAAAGGCGAGAATAAAGAAAGGATAAATGGGGGTGGGGGGGGGATATGGGGGAAATAAAGAATAAAAGAGGGAATTGGGGGGGGGGGGGGAGATATAAGAAAGGCAATGGGATAAAAAACGGGGGGGGGGGGCGGGGAGGGAAAAATGAAGGGGAGGGAAAATGGGGTGAAAATGATTTTTTTTTTTTGAAATCTAGCCGTTTCAAAGGGTATTATTTATTTTTTAAAATGGAAAAAAAAAAAAATTTAAATTTAAAATATAAAAAAATAAATGCGTTAGGAAGCTAAATGAAAACTTTTCAAAATTGAGGAGGGGGGGGGGGATGAGAGGGATAGAGGGGTAGGGGTTGATGGGGGGAGGGGATGAGGGGGGTATGGAGAGGTGGGGGATGGGGAGTAGGGGATGGGGGGATGGGGATGAGGGGAGTGGATGGGAGATGGAGGAGAGGATGGGGGGTATGGTAAAATATAATCTAACCGTTTCCAGGGGGGGTTATTTTAATTTTTGGTTTATTTTTTTTAATTTAATGGGTAATGTTGGGTTATTTGTGGTTGGGTGTTGTTTTTTTAAAGTTTTTTGGTTATAAATTTTTATTTTTTTTAAGGTAAAATTTTTTATAGTTGGTTAAATTTTGGTGTGTTTTTGTTTATTTTTTTTTTTTATTTTTTAGTTTTTAATTTTTTTTTTGTTAATGTTTTTTATTTTTTTAATAAACGGTTTGGGTTTTTTTATTTATTGTTTGTATTTTTTTTTTATTAATTTTTTAATGAAAATGTGGGGAATTTTATTTTTTTGGTTTATTTAAAGTGGTATTAATTTTTTTTTTTTAAATTTATTTTTTTTTTGTTTTTTATTTAACTTTAATAATTTGTTTTTATTAAAAAATTTAAAACAAATGATTTTTTTGTTTTTTTTTTTTAAAACACCTTAATTTAATTTTTTTTTTTTTTTTTTTTTTTTTTTTTTCAACCACACCACCCCCAACGCAGTTTTTTTTGGCACGCAAGCCAGCGGTATATTTTATAGTTTTGTTTCTTTTTTTTTTTGGGTAATTGATTTCTGTAATTTAGTTTTTTTTATAAAGTTTATTTTTATTTTTTGTTTGTATCTTTTTTTTTTTTTTTTTTTTTTTTTTTTTATATATTTTTTTTTTTTATTTTTTTTTTTTTTTTTTTTTATTTTTTTTTTTTTTTTTTTTTTTTTTTTTTATAGTTTTTTTTATAATATTTTATTCATAGTAACGCCGGGCAACGCCAGTTGTGCCGTCGTTTTTTTACAACAACAACAAACCACATACAAACTATCCCATCTCAATAAAAATCGTGATAATTGTTGTGTGAATAAAACAAGGTGGGTGGTTTTGCGAATAAAGAATTTTTGGTGAAAATTTGATATGTGGAATGGTGGAAATAAAGGAAGTTGTTGCTATGTTGTTGGAGTGTGAAAAAATGAAAAAAAAATAAAACACCAAAAACAATGATTTTATTAATCAAAATCCCCCATTATATATCAAAAGTACCATCTAATTAGTGGGTGGTTTGTGGTGTTGTTTGGGGGGTTTCGTGATGACTATGCAGGTTCCGTACGGAGGTAAGGTCCGACGGAAAGGGGTGTTTTGATAGATCCGGCCGAGGAGCATTGAGATGTTGTTATTTGATGTGCAAAATATCCGTGCGTTCCCTTCAACCTACATATAAACACTTAAAATTCACCCTTTATTGAGCCTGTATAAACCCCTCCATAACCCTTAATATTCCCATAAACAACACATATCCAAGTCACTACCATAACTCTAACACTAAAACCTACTTCCACACTAATACATAAACCCTTATCTTTAACTTTTTACATTAAATGTTCTAAAAATATAAATTTTAACAACGTGTTCGTAATACAACCTAACTTTATACCATGTATTAGATAAAATTACGTCCTATCGTGGTTTAGATTTAGTTTTATTTTTTATTTTCTTTATTTATTTATTTATATTGTAGTTTTTTTTATTTGATAAAATATTGAAATATTCTAGAATAGATTTCGCTTGTTTTTTTTTAAATATGTGTTTACCTACCACCTACCCTATAGGTGCGCTCGAAAAACCCTTAGCGGCATAATAATGTTTATTGTATAAAGAATCATTCTCGTTTAAGGTTGATAGTGAGTTGAGTCCAGATATTGGAAGGCCTCGTTTACACCCGTTTCTGGCTTTTATTGTTTTTCTTATTCATATTTTACTTATTTAACTTTAATATGTTTTATGGTTTATTTTTATTATATTGACATTGCTTTGTTTCTAATGTGTGGTTGTGTGACCCTCAATCTGTTTTTTAATGTTTAAGAATTATATCTCATCGCATGATAAATATCTGTCAAGTAGTGCAATAAGATTGAAAACTCTTTTGGAAGCCAAAATTTTGCACTAAGGATTCTAGATAACCTCAATATATAAAGTATGTATTATCCTCACAGCCCAACAATCCATTCCTCACTTCCACTTCTATCAAACCCTATTCATCAAAACAACCAAAAATGAAATGTTACTATAATTTATGATGTTTTATTAGGCCCTAAATTGAGCTATAAAAGCTTATTTGTCCAATTTTAATTCCTTGTAATTAAAGATTCTACACGATGGCTCGTGATGCCACTGTTGGGTTTTTAGATCTATTAACAATTAAATATCACGAGTACGCAGCGGAATAAATAGATTACATGTAGAATACAATAATTAACAAGAGATTGAAGATATGTACCTTTTAGCTCGAATCGATACACCGTTAAGAGGTAACCGACAACTCCGTCTTCAATATACGCGTGTGTATAATAACAACGCGTGAAACCCCAAGATCTAAAAGAAGATCCCTCTAAGCTTCCACACACAATACGTTCGTAGCAAACAATGAAGTATGCTAGTACTAATAGTGTAAGTAAACAATAATCGCAAGTCTTGGATCTAATCAATACTTGAGAAAAGAGAAAAACAAAACCCTAAGGGTGTTTGTTTTAGCCGAATACAAGGAGGGAGAGATTTAGGGATTATTATCACATAAAACACATAACCCTAATGCACCCCAAGGCCTCCTTATATAGTGCTAGAAATCTTGGAGGAAAAGAAATCAAGCCCAAACCCACCAAGGGGTGTGTGTATGGCCGGTTACAAAGGGAGAAGGGGGAGACCCCACTTTCCTTTTTCTCGATTTGCATATTAGTCCCTTATGTTTAACATTTAAACTTATAACTAATATATTAATTATTGTTTACTTAAAACACTATTTAAACATTGTATATGTATTAACGTGTGCGTCCCCTTAGGCTCGAATAAATAATTCAGACATATATTTATTTACGATGGACATATTCCAACATTTTCAAGAGGACTCTCCCAGATGACCTGAACATATATGTTATGACAGAATCACATCCAAAAGAAAGTAGTTATGGAGCTTATTGTAAATTCACTGATCCCCCTTCCTCGTCCGGTTATCAAGTTTGCTTGGGAGATCGATTTAGTGTAGCTTGGGTGGAGGATAGGTGATAAGCTTATCTGTATTTTGTGCGTGTCTTCTAGTTTATGGTTGGGTTTTTAAATTTAAGTTTATTAATTTTTTCACCAGTGAAGCACATGACCGAAGGAATTGATCAATCGAGGAGCAGTATAATGAGGTTCAAGACAAAATTTCTACTCTTTATATTTTAACATTTTGCATCTGACAAAAGTCTCTATGTAGATTTAATATGTGATTGATACTAAGGGTTCTTAAACTGGTATAGGTGAAAAGGAGGACCTATGATTACATGTGGGGTTCTCATGTAATAGAATATGGTTCAAAACACCTTAAAAATGAAAGTGTATCTTTGTATCAACGATTCAATCCACGACCTTTCAATCTATCAGATGTCGTCAATATCCATATGGTAAGCCTCTGGGATAAACCTATTGGCCAAGATACGACAATGCGTGGGTCAAGCAAAGCGAAATCAATATATGCCAGCGACTTTCTAATCTCCCTAGTTACTTTTGCTCTTTCCGGTCCAAATGACCAACACCAAAAGCTTATCAATATAGTGTATATAAAAATTACCAGCAGGATAAAGGAGAAAAGAATTTAATTATTACCTTTCACCACAAATAGAAAAGATAGATGCCGGTTTGCTTGACCCCACACGTTGTCGTATATTGGCCAATAGGTTTATCCAGAGGCTTACCATTTGGATATTGATGGCCTATTATGGGTTGAAAGGCCCGTGGATTGATCCATGTACAAAGAGTAAACATTATTCCTTTTAAGGTGTTTTGAACCATATTCATTACATGAAAACCCCCATGTAATCATAGTTCCTCATTTGCACCTCTACTGTAAAACAGCCCTCATTATCGATCACATATTAAACCTACACCTAGATGTTTTCCAGATACAAAATGTTAAATTTTAAAGAGTATAATTTTCTTTCTAGAACCTCATTACACTGCTCCTGGATTGATCTATTCCTTTGCTCATGTGCTTCACTCATGAAAAAATTAAACAGCTTATATTTAAAAACCTGACCACAAGAAAGACACATAATATAGATAAACGTATCACATATCCTCCACCCAATCTACACTAAATCGATCTCCCAAGCAAACTTGATAACCAAGGAAGGGGGATCAACAAAATTATGATAAGCTCCATAACTGCTTTCTTCTGAATGTGATGCTGTCATAAGAGATTGCTCTCAAAAATGCTCCCGCTATGACAAGCTTCCACGTATAGGAGCTACAAATACATGAATGAGAGATTTATTTAATCATGCAACCTTATTGTGTTTGTAAATTAAACATTGGGCTATAAATTTAATTAAGGGGAGTTACCAGATTTATAAGAACCCTGTAGATGTTTTTTCCACAAGACGTTGAGAAGGTCAGCAGCTAAAATCCTAGCAGTATTGGGCATAGCTACAAAAAAATTTAGACTAGAATTAGTAGCAGTAATTCAGTTCGGAGGGATGTATTATAATTCTTCAAACTCACTCACCAAGAGAGCCTGGACCTCCATGATCGGCAAAGAAAATAAAAATTCGATCATCAGGCTTACTTAATAGACAGCAAGGCAAAGAAACCTATCAGAGTTAATAGTAACGTAAAAGGCTCAAATCTGGACTCAACCTTAAATGAGATGTTCGATACGCTAAGGGTTTCACTATGAGTATCACATTTAGTGAAAAATAGAGGAAACACTACTTCTGTTATGGTTCATTTTGGCATTGGTTAATAAAGTTCTTTTATGTGAAGCAAGAATTAAGGGGTGTTTAGTTTATCGTATTTGTAGGGTTTAAAGTCATGCTTAATAGATTAAGTCGTGCTTACAATATTGAGCTTATGGACTTATAAAATATATAAATGTGATTTAATGAGCTCATAAGGAGTTACGAATGAGCTTAGCTTATAAACAATACAAAGTAGCTAAGTCTGTTGGGATTTTACAAACTAGTTAACCAATTTAACTACGAGTACGCATCGGATTGGATCTAGCTTGATGTTATAAATTAACACATAAATATATAAATAATTTACTAACCTTTTGTTTATTGAATTAAATCAATAAACGAGTATAGATCTTGAATCTTGAAACCGTTAGTGATTAAATTACCACATCTACAGTATGCTCACACAACACGTCACACGAGCACGTTAGGATGCTAGTGCTTGCTTCACGTGATCAAACTAACAACAAGTGTTCTTGATTTTTAACCAAAACCTATTCAAATCCTAAATAAGAGAACAGGATTAGATGGTTATATTAACTAATGCATGCATGAAACCAGAACATGCAAACAATTTAATAATATAAGCATGCAAATAGTATATCAATGTTTTCTGTTTGTCGACAATGGAGAAAAAGAAAAGCAGATAAAAGGTTTTCTTAGGGTGATGTTTTGTGTGGGTCGGCAAAACAAAAAGGGAGGGTGAGGGTGTTTATATAGCACCCAAACTTGCTCTCCAAATTCTAGCCAATTACTCCATCACTTCTCAAAAATCGACAAAGCCCCCTCCTAGAACCTTCCTTAGGCCTGCCACTTTGGGAGGAGTCCCGAGAGTTTCGGTTTTTGACATTTAAGCCCTTCTCTTTTTACTTAACATGTATTAATTAGTAGTTTATAACGTCTAACTAATTACCGTTAAATATATTTCGTGAAACATATTATATATTTAATAAATATACACGTGTTATATATATTAAATACATAATAAACGTACTCTTCGTGTATTTGTGTGTGCCCCGATAGGCTCACGTAATTCTAGCCGTATAAACATTACACGTAACAACCACAAACCAACATGTACGTCCTTTTCTTTCTTTTTTACCTAACTCATACATGTGTATTAATGCCGATAAAGTAGGATTATGATTGGTCAAATAAGCAAATCTGATAGGATGACAATATCTACGGACATACTCTTTTGTAAGAGAGTAAAATCAAATAGATTGTATTAACCAAACCGAAATTGAGTTAATTTCGGTTAGACAGAAAAGTGGGTCATCCCCGAGTTATTGAAATCATCTAGGGTGTTAGGTGTGACGAGTCTCACTCTTTACCGTGACGATATCAGGTTTGCTAACTCGTTTATTTAGCTTAACTCGTTTATTTAGCTTTACCGTGACGATATCAGGTTTGCTATCTTTATATATAGTTTTTCCATAGACATGGTCGTCACCTTCTAAATCATATGACGCTTCTTTAGCAAGTCCTAAATGAGCAATTTTAGT
>BQNB010052027.1:18754-36622 GCA_026074375.1 Tanacetum coccineum
GACTAACTATTGTTCTACCAACAGGAACCATATTTGGTCTGCCAGCACTAACTATGAAGTTATCCTTACCAGTGGGAACTACATACCTACCAGTAGGAACTTATACTCTACCAGTAGGAACTACATACCTACTAGTAGTAACTAACTATTACAATATTCCTAACACATGTGAATGTTGTTTTCTCTTTATCATTAGCATCGATAGGAATCTGAAAATATCCAGAAAAACCATCGAGGAAACAGAAATATTTATTTACCGCTAGTCTCTCTAGAATTTGATCCATAAACGGTAAGGGAAAATGATCTTTTACGGTTGCTTCATTAAGTTTACGATAATCGATGCATACTCGCTAACCCGTAATGGTTCTTGTTAGAAAAAGTTCATCATTTTCGTTGGTGACAACTGTAATACCACCTTTCTTTGGTACACAGTGGATAGGACTAACCCAAGGACTATCGGCAATTGGATAAATTATACCAGTATCCAGGAGTTTCATGATTTCTTTTTAAAAACTTCCTGCATGTTCGGATTTAACCTTCTTTGTTTTTGGACAACGGGTTTCTTGTCATCAAGAAGTTGTATCTTGTGTTTGTAGAATGATGGGTAAATACCAGGAATATATGTCGTTTTCCAAGTAAAGGCTTGCTTGTGCTTTTTAAGAACATATATGAGTTTGTTTTTCTTTTCTTTGGATAGCTGAGATGATATGATAACAGGAAGAAAAGAGGGTTCTTCCAGGAATACATATTCTAGATTATCAGGAAGAGGTTTAAGTTCGAGATCCTTAGGAGGTTCTTCGACGGTGGGTCTTCGGTGTCGGAATCAGAGTAAGAGTTTTCATCAGCAGTCATGGCCATGAATTTATCAAATTCATCAAAGATTTCTTCTTTGAGAAGGGTTCCTTCGATGGAATAAAGGATTTTACTATCTTCGTCTAAAAGAGCGTCGAAATCTTCTTCTAAGATTTTGTCGATGACATCGATGCTGAAACAAGTAGCATCGTTCGAATAAGAGTGTTTCATTGCAGAATCGATATTGAAGATCATTCGTTCAGTTCCAACTCCAAGGTTGAGTTGTCTCTGTTTAACTTGAATCACGGCATCAGCGGTATGAAGAAATGGTCATCCCAAGATGAGGGGAACTTTACTATCTTCTTCCATTTCAAGAATAACAAAATCAGCAGGAAAGGTAAATTTACCAACTTTAACGAGCATATTTTCAGCTATTCCAACAAGGTATTAGAATGATCTATCGGGTAATCTTACGCTTAGGTTTAAGAGTCTCGAGTGATAATTTTGCATATAACGAATATGGCATAAGGTTAATGCTAGCACCAAGGTTGGCTAAGGCATTACAGGAGAAGGTTTTGTTAAAATTAATGGAATAAGAAAACTTCTGGGTGTCTCCGAGTTTAGGTAGAACTTTGTTTTGGATCATTGTTGAACTTTCATGCTTAGATAAAGCGGCAGTGACTTGTCTCCGATTTTGTGTTTCTGTTGCTTATTAGTTCCTGGGAAATTTTAAAAATTAGCACATTCCGGCCAAGACATCGATAAGAGGTACATTGATTCGGATAGCGCGGATCATGTCAAGAAATTTTCTGTATTGAACTTCGATTTTCTCTTTCCTTAGACGTTGAGGGTACGGAATTTTTGGTTTGTATGAGTTAGGTAAACTAGAGTCTCTTGACTGATTTGGATCTAAGTTTTCGTTTTGTTATGTGTCGGTTTGTCATGTTCTTATCGCTATCCGGAAGTTTGATAGGAGTTCAGATTTGTTTTGTGATATTTGGGTTAAACTGGTGGGTTGTAAGATTTACCACTTCTTGTGAATACGGCATTCACATGCTCATTGCGAGATTGCGGTGGTTGGTAGGCTTTGGAGTTATGTGCTTTTGGGTTTGGTTGAGTGTTACTAGGAAGAGATCCAGAAGGCCGACCAGATTGCTTGTCAGCAAGTCTGTCGAACTTGGTTTCAAGGTTTTGAATTGAAGCTTGATGATTTTTGGCAACGGTTTCGAGTTGGGTATGAGATCCAATGAATGTTTCTTTAACGAAGCCACTGTTGGTCGATTGCCTGAGATTTCATTTGATATCGTTGAATTGTTTCTAAAGATCGTAAGGTTTATCATCGGTGTTGATCGTAGTGGTCTTGATTGTAAATCACTGCGTTTGGAACGCCAATTATCGTGATTGAGTTCGATCGCGAGGTAATCATTTTAAAATACGGTTTTATGGAAAAAGTTTGCATGAATTTGGCTTCTTCTTCTTGGGACATAGTTATATTATCTTCATCAAGATCGAGTTTTGTTTTTTTAGCATAGGTTTGGAGTTTTTTATATTGAGCATCCATTTTCAGGGTCATGGCATCCATTCGGGCCATAATTTTGTCAGTATTAGAATTACTGTTCTATACGGCGGAGAGCAACGGGTTATTTCAAGAGATTATTTGGTTTTTTGACTTTTGCTAGCCCCAGTCGAGCTTGTGTAAGACTTTATCTTCCAGAGCTGATAAGGCTTGATTTGATGTTTTATAGCAGGAAAATACACCAACTACGGGCATTTAGGATCTTTTTGGGTTATTTCCTATGACCGTGATAATGACTTATTCTTAATTAAATTTTTATTCCCTGGGAAGATTGTGACCATGGCAGTTTCGGAGCATTTCCTTCATACGAAGCCAAGCATCGGTTAGAGATTCGTTTTCATGTTGAGAGAAAGCTCGGATCTCTCTGAGGAGTCAATCAAAAAGAGCTGGGGGAAAGAAACATCTAATGAAAGTGGTTCGAAGTTCATCCTATGTTTTGATAGTTCCTTCGTTGAGTTCGTCCAGCCATGTTTTTGCTTCTAGCTGTGAGTTGATAGGGGTAACATCTTTAGGCGGAGCGGCATTCATTCTCTGTATCTCTGTAATTTAATCATATCGTAGATCTCCAAGGAATTAATGAATGTGTTTATGTGGTTCGTGTTTTTTTTGGTTCTTTCCATCGAATTGGTTTTCCTTTGACAAGATGTCATGTGGTTACTTTGATAGCATATTCCGTTGAGCTGTTTTTCAGGAATAGTGATTACAAAACCAGGAGTCAGAGCGACAACATAGTTAGCAGCCCACATGGGTTCATCGTCTATTGGATCATAATTTCGAAGAATATCAAGAAAGTAACGGAAATAGTTGATGTTAAGAACTGGCAGGTAGACAATTCTTGGGTGTTGTGGTGGATTATTTCTTTGATCGTATGGAACTCTTATGTTTCGTCGACGAACATGTATTCGTTTCATCTGTACGTTCAGCGTTCAAGTAATGGTTCAAACAAGTTTATTAATAGTCAGCACGTGTTGCAATCCAATGAGAGAATTGTTTGGGTCAGTTTGCCAGAAAACTGTACGGCGATTTTTGAAAAAGAAAAGTAATTTTTCCAGAGTTTTGACTACAAAACAGCTAAGAAATCCTGACTACGACGCAAAAAACTTTGATGTGTTTCAAAAGCCTTAAATTTATAAGACTAAAAATACCGCGATATTTATATGGAAACTCGCGGGTAAAGTATAACCCACGTATGTAGTATAACTTTCTTAGGTAAGACTAGGTCGTCCACAGGGATTAGAGTAGTGTTCAAATAATCAGAAAGAGAATAGACTTTAACAATGTTGAAAATAACTTCAGTTTTACCAATGATAATAAAGATGACTACTCGGATAGTTGAAAATAATTTATAAGTGTTGGAAATGATTTGACCTCGAATATGGGACTTTAACTTATAAAAATGATTTCTCGTCAGAAAACGTTTTCACAAACTACCCTTGTTTTAACTCAAGACTTATGTTTAGTTAACTAGACAACAAATGTGTCATAAAATAATCCTAGGTTTTATTATATTAAAGCGCTTATTTTGGTTTTCTATTTTACGAAAGTGGATTTCTCAGCACAAAGTTGAAATGACATAGACAATTTAACTTTACAACCACATAGATCTATCGGGTTTTCGGACCTATACGATTGATTATATATCTAAGTTGATAAGAAAAAATAGACTAGGATATGATATTAACAAGTTTGTACATAAGCTTCAAGTTAAAGCGATAAGTTCATACCAAACACTTATTCATTATCGTAACTTCACTGAGCAGTCATGAGAGATTTAGCCTCTCATGGCTAAGGAGTTTATAACAAAAGTACACTTTACAGAAACTTCCATTATTTCAATAACTAAGTAGGAAAATCGTCTTCGTTCTTGATCGTTAGATATTTTCCTTCAAAGATAGAGGTGTTTCTTGGTGAAAGGGAAGTATGTGTGTGGAGATGGTTTGTAGAATGAGATGGATAGTGAGGATGAGTGCTTTGAGGATGAAAATTCGTCCTCAATTTATAGGCAAGTTTGGGTGAAAAGTGCGGCGCACTTAGGAAAAAGTGCGGCGGACTTTGGGTGTTAATGCGATAGCATTTAATGGCTTTTATAAGAACGTGCAGGCGCAATTACAATAAGTGCGGGCGGTTTTTGAAGAGTTTAATGCAGGTTGCATTTATTGACTTTAATTCTTTTAATACTTTGGGAAGACTAAGTGCGGCGGTTTGCTTCAAAGGAAGTTGTGGCGCAACATTGTTATAAGTGTGGCAGACTTCATGAACTTTAGCTAGAAATCTTTCTTTTCTTGTATTCGCCTCCCAAAGTGTATAGATTCTTGAGCTTGGGCCTGTAGTGTCTTCAAGTGAACCTATAAGCAATTCAAGCTAATTAAGTACCAAAAGTTCACGAGAAATGATCAAATATACATAAATAACGCCATAGAAATATGTATAATTTGGGCGTTATCACCTATCATAGAAGATGAAGACGAAGACCTGAAAGAAGACGAGTTTAAGGAAGAAGAAGATCCTCAAGAAGAAGAAGATGATATGGAAGTCGACATTGAGCAAGATGAGGATGAGCCGGAGTTGACATATCCTTATGAAGAGGTGGATCCTCTTAACCCTCTGCCACCTGTTTCTGAGTCTGAACCTGATGATGAGATCAAGGTTAAGAATCTGAATGAGCATGAGGATGAGACTGTTCCTGTTCGTGTTTATGAGGTAGGTGAATCGTCTACTGCCGCTATTCCTTGAGAGAATGGTGATAGTTTACTACCTGGCTTCATGAGGCGGGATATTGACTTTCTTTTTGGTCGAATGGTAAATTTTTCAAGACGATTGTGTGGATGCATGACGGCGCATGCATTGGTCAATAAGAAAGGAAAAGTAAAGGATAAGTTTTATGGTAAGTTGATCTTAGATTTGGGTAATGAAGTGCGTTCTAGTATGGAGCAAGGAACGGTTGCAATGGAAAAGCTAGTTGAGAAGCCTGGTAATACTGAAGATAGGGTTGAATGTAAGAAATTGAAGAAGGAACTTGAAGAAGCAAGGTTTAGCAACACATTCCTTTGTATACAGAATGAATGAGTCGAGAGAGATCTCTATTGGACTAGAGTTCAAGCTCATAAGTTCTATAAAGAGATGATTCGTAGAGGATTTGTGTCTGAAGAAAGACCGAATGAAGCTATCAATGTTCTGATTAAAGATGAGAAGAGTCCTTTTTTTGAGCCGCGAGGATCTCCTCATGATTTGTAGTAGTTTAGTTTCAATTGTAGTTTCTTTTGTTGTGTAATCACTAAACTGAGTCCTCAGTTAGTAGATTTAGTGCTATTGGTTATAACGATTTGTATCATTTCATGAAACAATGCAACTATGTATTAATTCTATTTGTTTCGTAAATTTTTATTTAACAACAATTATTTCCCTTTCCTAATCACTAACCCTTAGGTTTTATTCGAATGAGGATGTGAGCAATCACATGTGTCTATTCCGTCGTTACGGCCATATATGTGTGCTTTTGTCCGCCTTGTTAGTTTATTACTTTTTGGTGAAGATTAGAATATCCATACCCTATATCACTAGTAGTCCTACTCTTTAGCTTATTCGAGTTAAGTTTGAAATGCAGTCTATGTGTTTATCCACTTCGTTATGGGCCGTGTATGTCTAGATCTTTGTCACTTTTCTGGAATTTTGATAAGGTAGAGACTAGAAAAGTGATCACTCTTATAAGCTTTATATAAAAAACCCAATCACCCCTTTATAACTTCGTTACTCCTTATCTTCTTGTGGTGCGAGATGTTTATCCTTGTCAAACTTATGATAGTATAGATCTCATGCCTGACGCAATATTGAACGCGATTTGTTACATTTGATTACCTCATAGAATTGTTGAGTGATTTGAGTGTTTTTCATCTTCTTATTTGTAAGGTGTTTGGTTGTGTACTTGTAATTGATTCATAAATGCTTAACAAAAATCCTTAGGGATTAACATTTTTATAAACATCTAAAGGATATTGAGGACAAGTAGGATTCAACTGAGGGGATAATTATGACATCAATTAACGGTCACTTTTGAGATTCATTTTTCCATGTAAATCTATTTTTGTACAATTATTACAAGATGAATTGTTACTTATCGTTTATATATGAGAATTGCAGTTAATTAGGGGATAACTTGGTGAAGATATAGCAAAAAAGGCACGCATTTCTGGAGCTTAAACAAGACATTGAAGATTACTATTCTCTGACATCCTATACGCCGCTATCATCAAGGTTGATACGGCGTCTGTGCCTGCGATTTACAAGAAACCAACGAAGATACAACAGTCTATTACGTTGTATCTATGAGACATCCATACACCATATTCAATATAAAGTAATAAAATATTTTGGAAATTAGATACGTTGGTCCCTACTCCAGAAAACCCTCGATTACGCTGTAGCCAACTACTCTTGATCACGCTTGTATCGACCGAATTCCAAACAGTATACATAGAAAAACCTAAAACGGGAGTTTTCAGTGTGCTTGATTCTTATTTTTCAAATATTTTAACTACAAAGTCAATTTTCAAAAGATAAGAAGTAGCATAATAGTCAGCAAAAGCTGATTAATTCTACTAGGGGAAACACTTTGTAAATCTTCCTAATACTCTTGTAAATCATTTTGAGTTTTGGTATCATTCGTTTTAAACTCCGGTTAGTTTACCTTGGTTGATTATTACATTTGTATTCTTTCACATTGGATTAAGGGTATTACCTTGGGTATTAGCCATGATTATGACGATTTAAACATTTGGTTTGTTTATATCGTATGCTTAATTCTATCGCTTGTTTGCTTGTTTATGTTTATCAAATTCAAACTTGTTTCACATGCTTTTTTGTATGCGGCCTATCATTTCAACTGGATTTAGTGGTACGAACCAATTTTGCTAGATGCAGGGTTGGCTTTCGATTTAGTGATTATATATCTAGATAATAAGGTCCACCAATTAATGCTCTTATCTTTACTTTGGGTTATGTGGAACTAGTTGGACTAGCCAGGTGACTAGGATCATACAATAACGTACTGATTCCTTTGGTAAAGACTTGGACAGTGGACTACTTGTTAGGAATACGAAAGTATCATTCACTTCCATAAATATCGTAAGATAGGCTCGTAGTATAGTTTTTGGAACCTGGATAAAATATAAAGGCCCAAGGCCTATGGATAGCCCTTTTAGGAGCCCATGCCGATTTTGATGGTTACACATCAGATGATCTGATACTTATATTGGAAATCCTGTCAAGGAGATTCTTCTTAAGATGAATCTACCTGATCACAGGTCGGTCCTCACGGATCCGGAGGTTAATCCAACCAGACTCGGGCGAATGACAAAGCCATATTCGCCCACAAGCTTTATTGCTAACTGTTTTATTACAGGATCAAGCAAAGATGGAGATGGAGACACCTCGTTCCAGTGGAGTCAATTCACCACCCAATGCTCACACTTAATGCTTCCAAGTAAAGACATCATGACAACTGAATGACCTACAACACAGCTTCCGCAACTCTGAGAAGTAGTATCATGATCAAGAAAAGTGTGAGCATGCGGGTCCGAAGGTCACAAAATCACATGAAGGCAATGCTACTTAACAAGGATGATCAAGAGATTTAAGATGAAAGATGATCTCAAAGAAAGCTCAAAGATCGCACAAGCCTAAGGGAAAAGTCTCAAAGTTCACTACATAATGTACAAAGACATCAAAGATTGAAGAATCAAAGACTTCGAGCTACAGACAGAAGGTCAATGAAGTAGAATGCTAGAATTCAGAATGTATTTTCTGGGGTGACCTCCCTTAGGGGGAGATTGTTAGGATTATGAAAAAGACTCGGTCACCCCCGTGTATCGTTTAGTATAGCATAGCTCGTAGTTAGAAAGTAAGCGTATGGTTTTCGGTATTGGGCCGGGTCTTTTACCCAAGTGTAAGCCCATACCCAAGCCCATAATGCTCACAAACACTTGTATATAAACCCCTTCCCACCCATGGGAAGGGGTTGGTTGTTCATTTCAAGCTAATACATTATCTTGCACTTTCTCTCTCTAGAAAGACCACTTTCTCTCTCTAAGATAAAGTAGCCAACCCATCATCTCTTGCTTGTGTTATGATATCATGTATACTACAAGGCGGTATTAACTTCTTAAGGTATAATAGGGCTGAATAGTGCTCACTTAATCTTGCCTACCAAATACATGTTCTTGATATTTATTCAAATATGACCTGTAGAAATGGAGAATGGTACAATACTTAAAAAGATCAAACACAATAATTTCACATGTAGGGTAATGTAAATACATTCTTTTGAAACATTCTTTAAACTAATATGTATTATGGAACGGTAAAGATAAATGTTGGTTGTCTACCATTGTTTTACCTCTGAATTTGAAAAATTCAAAGCTTGAGGATACGAAATATCAATTGGTCCTGCAAGATAGAACACATCAAAATCATAATTAGTATATACTGTAAGAAAAACAAAACTACATCTTAACAATAATTTAACACTTCTTATTGCAAGAAATTATAAAAATCCATCAACCCATATATATACCCATTGTGTGTCACTCCGTATAGAAGATCTATATGAGATTAGTAAGTAGATTGTTTGAGCTTTAAAATACTACCAAATAAATAGAGCTATAAAGGATGACTAAATGAGTATTCGGGAAAGTACTTTCAATGGTGCTTATAAAAAAGTGTTTATTTTAACCTACAAACCACTTGAGAACCTAGATCATCACTTCAGCCACACAACTCAGTCTGCACAACTTGGACATCCATAGAACTCAAATGAACATTATTATTCGTTGCACCACATCATATAATAACATAATAACAATCAGTTTTAATTAGTGGCAGATCAATATGGTTGACTTTAGAACCCATTTGCACCAAATCATATAATACTTTTTGCACATTACCATCAATTTGCACATTACAATCAGTTAAATCAACATTATTATTCGTTGCACCACATCATATACTGTAATACTTTCTGCACATTACCATCGAGCTCCAGCAACTTAAACAATACATGAATTCTCTGTAGTCAGAGAAAGGAGTAGGGGACCATTTTTTTTTATAAAAGTAATTTATCAAGCTTTGTTTGTATGAAAAAACAAATATCATGCCTAGTCACGTAAGCTGAGTTCGGTAAATCCCGAATAAGGCCTACAACATCCAAAATCAACCAACTTTTTAATAACAACACCATTCTAACTGTATTTGCAAACCCAAATAAAACATTCAACATACCCACTTAATAAAATCACCTTAATTGCATAAAAAATCAAAAAAAAATAATAATAAAAACCCAATTTTTTTGTATTTTCCATACCGGTGCTATTTCTTGAATCAGCTCCGAGAATCACTCCACCATTGTAGATAATTCCGATAATTGTTGTTCTCATTGAGTGTGGGCATCACCACGGTTGCAATTGAAACCCCAAATTCATGAATCGAAAGAAGAGTCGTGAAAGGTTACCGGTGTGAGAGAATCACATATTGTTCCTTTGCTTTCATATTAGCAATGGATTTGAGAGAGATATAGGAGGCGGTGGATTTGAGAGGAGGATGTGTGTAGAATCTGTGTGAAGTATCTAGTTTGAGAGACGGTGGACAGATAAGGAAGGAAAAATGGTCGTATGGATCACTGAAAAAGGCCAGAATATAAGGCCCGAGTAAGCCCAAAAAAAATCATTCAAACCCATGTGGCCACCGACCACATGCGGATTGATATATAGAGTAATATTATTACACAATTAAAAACCGAATTTTAAGTCACTTGTAGATTCAAATGAAACATACTCGATGCTTAACATGTTATATGCAAAAATAGACTTAATTCACTTCTAGATTCAAATGCAAAGTTTACATTTCAATTTTACAGTCAGTTAATTGCTTTATGAGACGAAATTAGGGTGAGTCCGGGTAATATTGAGACATTCATGAAATTTTGCTGTGTAGTGTTAATTTTTTTTTCTTTCTAAATCCTGATTTTCGGTTGATGCACTTGGTTCACAAAAAATGTGTTTTTAGTTTTGCGTATTTTCTGATAAGTACATATGCTTAATATGTTTCTTGATTCCGTCTCTCAACTTACATGCTCAGCTTCTTTTTACTCGTTGACAATTTGCTTTGTTGTGCTTACAATTCAAATACATAACTTGTTTCACTTACATTTAAATTAATTTATTCTAACATTCTGGGTTTTATATTATATCTTGGCTGGAAATATTTCTTTTTTTTTATGAGTTGTTCACATAAACCAATATTATAAATGATACGAAAACGAGTTTCAACTCATTGCTTTGATATGATATTGTACGTCATTGACAATTAGCATTTATCGACATCGTTTCGTGTTCATATTTTTTTAGCTCTTTACTCGTTTTTACGTTTTCAATTTAAAGATATATAATTATATATAGATTAAAGAGCTAAAAAAACGATAAAATTATATTTACTCGAGTAAAGAGCTAAAAAAAATATGAACACGAAACGATGTAATTATATATCTTTACGTTTTCATTATTGCTCTTTACTCGTTTTTATCGTTTCGGCTATTTCTTGTTCCTCTTGCAATGCTAACGTTGAATCTGCCAATCATATTTTCTTTGAATGCATTATTGCTTCTGATTTATGGAAGCTCGTGTATAGATGGTGCGAAATCCCCTTTGTCCAAGCTTTATCCTTTGAGGCGTTTAAAGATTGGTTATCCTCTTGGCATGCTCCTAAAGAAAGATAACACAGGCTTTTAATCATTTCTACCTCGGTTCTTTGGTGGCTTTGGAGATTCCGAAATAGTGTTTCTTTTAACTCTCAACCGTTGAGGAAAAGTGACATTTTTGATTATGTTCGTTCTACTTCGTTTTCTTGGCTCCATAACAGAGGCAATTTGATTTTATCCTTGTCGGATTGGCTGAAGTCCACTCTAATGACCGCGTGTTTGGACAATGGTTGAATACTTTGTTTCAGAAGGCTGCTTTCTTGTCTCGCCTTCTTCCTCGGGGCTTGTTTGGGGTTTCTTCAAAAACCGCCTCGGAGTGAAAACTGGTGGCTCGGCCTCCGTGGTGGGGGTTTTTCTTTTGGCGGAGTGAAAACCGGATATTCGGCCTCCGTTTTAATAGTTTTTTCATCCCTTTAGTTTCCCCCGCAGTTAAAGTCCCGAAATTTATATGTACTTTTAAGTTTTTAGCTCCTTGATAGACTCTTTTTTTAAATATATTATCAGCCATTAAAAAAAAGAAATTTGATATGCAAATGTGAGTATTTGTCATTGATTCAACATGTGATTATTGAAAAAGGAGTATAGATAATTATGAAATGAAAATGAAACGACTTCATTGTTTGATGATTGGGAGATTTATGGATACAAATACTATTTGAATGTAATAAAAGCTTATTCACGTGTAATACTACACAACGTGTTACCTAAATGACTGAACTCTGTTCTCGAGTTTATTTTTGGGAGTGAAAGGAAAAAGTTTAGGATGATAATAAAAAAAATTATGTTTTTGAAATTTTTTAGGAGATGAGAGGAAAGTAAAGGATAGTAAATAACACCAAATTTACTCTCCTAATCTTCTTCTCAAATAGAGATGAAATCAAGTGAAGTTGATTTTAAAGTTTTTTTTCTTACATCCTCTTCTTTTCTTTCCAACTCGAGAACACTAAGATAAAAAATCATTTCTTATTACTCTCCACTTTACTTATCTCTTTTTTCCCTCTCCATCTCTTTATTCCGTTTTATGCTCGGGAATAAAGTGAAGCAACCTAGTTTGTGCCCGAATGTTACACTGCAAGGTGCAAGCACTCAATGGCAAGCCATTAGGGTTTTTTTTCACCCAACAAGATGCCAGAGTGCACCATAATTGGTGCCATTCGCTCGTTATGCGTAATCTCGTAGGCTATTTACGGCCGTTGTTTAGCTTTTTTTGTGAGGGGATCCACTTGCGTTTATAACGGTTATAGCTGGGATAGTGTTTTAGTTATTGTGGTTTTATTAGGTGTGTGTTAAGGTGATAACTAAATAACAACTATTAGGTTACCATCACACCCAGCGCTCTTTGTGTATGAAAATTAAAATAAGACATTTTGAAAAGAAAACGTGTACCGTTAATTTATCGGAGGGAGTAAATCAAGAGCGAAACTAAATCTTATATTCAAAGGATAAATTTTGATAGTTTTAGAAATTTGGATTGCAAATCTCGTTGCGAATGAGAAAAATTACAAAAAAAACAATACATTTTAGACAAGTTACCACATAATTTTAATTTATTACACAAAGATACATACCACATAAAAAAATCAAGCATTAGACTTTGGTTTTGGAATAGGGGTGTCCAAAAAAACCAAGGAACCATAAGAATCGGAGAACCGTACCGGAACTGTCTCGGAACCAACCGCGTATTAGAACCATGGTCCGGTTCTTGGTTCCTAAAATTCCAAATTTTTGGTTCTTGGGACGGTTCGGGATGGAATCGGCCGGTTCCGGTTCTTCCCCAAAAAGAACCGTTCTTTTAAAAAGCATGATTTTTTATAGGGTTTGTTTGAGACATTATGTAGAATATGTAGCCTTTTAAGAAAAAATAATATAAAACTCTACCCATTATGTAAAAAATTCTAAAACCTGTAATCCATAATTACTTAAAACCCTAACCTTTAAACTACATCATTTATCATTATCAAGATCATTCATCAACATAAAAGTAATTTTTAGTTAATTCAATTAACAAAATAGTAATTACAAATGCATGCATGATTAACTTCTCTTTATATGGTCGTAATATGGAATTTGGATCTTGACAAACTTTCATTAAGACTACGATGCGTCTTTTTTAAAACTAACATGGAATTTGGATCTTGACAAATTTTATTTTGAACTATTTAAATTATTGGAATGATTTGCATTGTTGAAGATATTTGTGTGTGTGTTTGTATTGTTATGTATGTCCTTTATGAATGATTGAAAATTTTAAAAATGAATTTTTTAAACACAAAGGTTCTTGTCAGGAATTATCGAAAATTCCCGTACTGGAACCGGAACCGTCCCGGAACCGAACCGAAGAACTTGGGACGGTTCTCGGTTCCACATTTTTCTTATTTTCGGTTCTCGGTTTTTGCGGTTCCGGGACGGTTCGGTCCGGTTCTAGAACCATGGACACCCCTATTTTGGAAAATAGTATTTACATGTCATTTTCATGTTTCGAGTTGTCATTTCATTAATTTAATTATTCATTCATATTTTACATTAACTTAAAGGATAGCATTTGTTTATGATTCTAAGTAATTGCCATATAGGGAAATCTTCTCATAAAAAATACTCGTATAAAATAATTTAGGGCCCGTTTAGTATACATACATATTTAATTGGGGTTGAGATGAAAGAATTGCCAAATTAGTTGTTTGGTTTCCTTTTTGGAAAATACTACATCCACACGGTTTCATGCCCAAAATTAAATCCAACTTATGATGGTAGGTTTTGACAATATCCAACAGTAAATATTCATTTTTTATTTGATTTTATATCTCAGCCACATGCTTATTCATAATGCATAACTTTTTAATTTAATTACAAATAATAAATATAATTTCTTTCTCCTAAACCTATTTCAAATCCAAATTCTATACCAAATCTAAATCCTAATCCAACTCCACTTATAAATCAAACGGACCTTTATTATGGATTATAAGCCATTGTGGGCTTTTGGGGGCATACCCATTGATTTTTACGTAATGTTAATTCTTGTAAAAGAACGAGTCGGCATATTGCCCGCACGTTGCGGCGGAGGCTAACCTAATGTCGAAAGGTATTTAGCTTCGATAATAGTGTGTTTTCGGTATTTTGGTATGTTTTAACAATTTTTTTTGTATACAATCGTTATTGTAACAAAGAATAATGGGCCGAGTACTTTGTCCATATATATTATAGATTTACCATTTGGGCCGACCACATGCTCTAAAAGGAGCCCGACTAAGGATCCAAACATTTTTGACATTTTTTATAAAAGCGTGCGTATTTTAGAAGCATTGCAATATTGGGCTTGTTTTGTTCGCAATTCAAAGATCTTTCCGTTGGTATTTTTTGATCTGAATGAATCGGTAGATATGTGTTATATATTTGATAAATAAAGTTTATTATATAAAAAGTAGTAAATAGCTAAAAGTTGAGGGTCCGTTTTGTAAAGTTTTTTTTTTCATTTTGGGCCAGTGGTTTTTTTTACTTTGGGTCAGATTTATGTATGTCAGAAGCATTGCAATATTGGGCTCGTTTTGTTCTCAATTCGAAGATCTTTTCGCATGTATTTTTTGATCTGAATGAATCGGTGGATATGCGTTATATATGTGATAAATAAAGTTTATTATATAAAAAAATCGTAAATAGTTAAAAGTTGAGGGTACGATTTGTAAGTTTTCTTTTTTTTCCTATTTATATTAAAGTTCAACATTTTTTATAAAATCGTGCGTATTTCAGAAGCATTGCAATATCAGGCTCGTTTTATTCGCAATTCGAAAATCTTTCCGCGGGTATTTTTTGATCTGAAAGAATCAGTAAATATGTGTTATATATTTGATAAATAAAGTTTATTATATAAAAAGTCGTAAATAGTTAAAAGTTGAGGATCCGTTTTGTAATTTTTTTTCCACTTTGGGCCCGTGAATTTTTTTTTTTTACTTTGTAAAATATGAATAAGATCATATATCGAACTCATGTAATAGAAAAATTGAATAGCATCCAGTGAAGAAAGATGAGAATATCAAACATCGTAAATGGATTTGGCTTTCAAAAATGGACCCACAGTTGCATTCTCTACCTTTAAAAGTAGAAAATAACAAAACCAAAGTGTATGCAAAACGACGTCGTCGTCACCGCTTTTAGGATATTGTACAATTCAGATTTTTGGAAATGCATTTGATCCAAAACAAATTACTACAGAATTTTTTAGGTGAGGGTTGTATTTTAAAATTTTATTTAACAAAATATGCACGTTTAAAATTAATTAACATAGTACGTATGCTTAGTTATCTTCTTCTTTTTGTATAAAATCATGAACACTTATGAATGATGAGTATTTTTGTAGCCGTCGTCCTCATCTCATTCATTCTCATTGTTGTCGTCCTGTGTGTGTGTGTGTTATGCGCTCGGCTCGTTCCGAGTTTTCCTACATGAACGTGATTTCGACATCCTCCTATCAAGGAACGATGGCGTAAACAAACAACTAGGTTGCTATCAACACGAATTATACGATCAACGAAACCAATAGTATAACCAAGTAAGGAACAATATGAACTCGCGTGAAAGAAGTCAATCGAACTGACCTTGAAACGACAATGTTTACCTAATTATACAATTATGTGTTCTTTTGCTCTTTCTTCGTTATGTCGATCCTAGTGATGACATCGGAATCATGCCATACGTACATCGATATCGTAACGGAATAAGGGAATCGATAATGCGAAAACGAAGTAAATGAGGACGATGGCTGATTTTTTGTTTTGTTTTACTATCTTGATTGTTTTTGTAGATTTCATAATAAATTGTTAACACATTAACGAGCGGATACAATAACTGATTTCAAAAGAACTAATTCTTGATAAAGTGTTTATGATTTTCTAAAAAAGAAGAAGATAGTATACGTACTATGTTAATTAATTTTAAAAATGCATATTTTGTTAAATAAAAGTTTAAAATGCTACCCTCACATAAAAAACTCCTACGTATAATCTTATTTAGTTTCTCGTATTTATGATTCAGTTATCGGGATTGCACATCATGGATTTTGCGTAGATAATTGTTTAACCTTATTAATGTTTTTGGAATGCTACAACCACACATTTTTTACAAATAAATTCTCACACCATGATATGGCAATCAATTATTGGTATTGAAAACAAGAAAGATAAAATATAGTAAAAGATAATTGGTCCATCACATTTGTCACATCATGGTGTGGGAATTTGTTTGTAAAAATAGTGTGGTTGTAGCATTCCTCTTTAAACCTGTTATGATCATTTCAAATCTACTTATATTGTAATTTAGCTACTAGTAACTTTTTAGTTTCTTAGTAGATACGAATATTCATTTGTGATAACATTAGCTGCGCAGCTTGTTGCCCGTTTACCTTTCACCACTATATAAATCCTATTTTTAATAATAAAAATAAAGCAACATTGAAAAAAAAACTAGCTCTAATAACTAAACGCAGCTTATTTAATTTATACTTATATAGCTAGTGTTTATTACGACTATGTTTGAAACATTTACGTATAACATTTGACACAAATACTACTATATGCTAGCATAAACAGGGTTGTTATGGGTTCTTGGAGTCCCTGAGCGAATAATGAAAATGGGTCTCAAAGTTACACAAAATGTAATACCCTAAGAATTATTGTATGAGGTATTGCGTTTGCCTCTACGATAAATGAAAGAGAATCAGTCTCTCATCGATTTATAATATGTTCATTCTTAAATACAATATGGAAGAAATTAGGAAGTTGGTGAAGCATAACCATTTTCTCAGGTTTTCGACTTCAACTCAATTGCGCGTAACTCAGTTATCTCGAGAGGTGAAAATAGTAGTATTGCGAAAGCCTTTCATGACAATTGTTTCATTCGTGTGTGGATAATATGGAAATGGAGATACCACTATGTTCATGCCTAGGATGATCAAAAAACAAATGTTTTCACTGAGGATATTTTTTCACAACTTCAACTGTATTCATTACTTTGAATTGAGAATCAATCTTTAATGACATCTATTGACTGATAGCTTGGATATCAACCCGTCAAGCTACATATCTTGATTGGCTGATTATTTAAGCACACAGTGTGGGTTTGTTTATTTTTTATTGTTGTATTGTATAACAACTAAAAGATGGTGTAATTTTTTGACACCTACTTAGATACTTTACTAAAATGATCTTTCCCGTTTCAAAAATAAAATAAAATGTCAATCAGAATTAGAATCTAATAGTACAAAAGTGATAGTTCCATATAAACAAACTTCTATAGTGTCGTGGTCAAATAAAACTATGGATCAATTGTACTTCAATCAAAGTCACAAAATTAAGGAAATCAAAAGAAGAGTAAATGATACGGGTCATCATGAGGCCCAGTTAGAAGGAGTCCAACTAGTAGGTGTTAATGCTAAGAGACAATCCAAGAAGCCCGCATGAATGAACGATTATGTGTGCTACTAGTACAAACACTAAAGCTACTTTATTGTTTTGTTATTAGTATTAGTAAGTGAATATGTATTTTGTATCTAGCCCAATATAACTAGAAATCCCCAAATCTATATAAAAGGGAATTAGGGCAAATGTAGAAGGATAACAAGTTTAATCAAAATCACTTTCTTCTTTCTTTCATTTAATTCTGGAGATTTAATCCCATCTCCAAAAAAGGATTATCTTACTGTGTTCTATTATTGGTGCTTTCATCACGATCTCAATTCCCGTTACCTTACATGCCACTAACT
>BQNB010052028.1:0-37704 GCA_026074375.1 Tanacetum coccineum
TTTTATTTCATCCTAAACATCATCATCTTCATACTTCTCAGATTCAAACTATCTCCAAGCCTGAACTCTTCTTCACACAAACCTTCCCCAAATAATCCCCACATGGGACAACTCATATTCCCTTACACAATGTACCCTCTTTGTACTTGTTGTACGTCTTGTTCCCTTTATTCCCAACATAGGATCCTCCATATCCCATCAAAACATTCTCCAGCACATATCCACTATTCACCTTCTTCCTCACAACCATTTGAATTTTACACACACACACACTCTGTCATCCTCACCCATTGATTAATCCAATTCATCAATCCAAGTTACCTTACTCACTTCTCCTCTCTTGGATTAAATTCAAACAAACACAACAAACACACTTCTTCATCCACCCTTAATCAAGCCACTTCATCAATCCAAGTTACCTCACTCTCTTCTCCTCCCTTGGATTGAAATTCAAATCTCAAACAAACACACTTCCCTCTTTAAACAAACACACTTTACTCTCTAAACAAACACACTTTCTATCCACCCTTGATCTTGCCACTTAACCCCTCCAACTTACCTCTCTTCATCTTATCCTCTCCCTCCATTTTAAAGTAAGATCAAGAAGCTGCTTTCCATCCCATCACCATCACATCATGCCAAATCATGAAAACTCATACACAACCCATTCTCCATTTCCAGCATGTGCCTAATGAATTTGAAATTCAAATTTCAAATCTTTCCCCCCTTTCTCTCCTAGTTAAGAAATTCTTAGAATATTCTCTTATACCATAACTAGCTTCTTTAAACCTTTAGTTGAATCCCAACTAAGCTAGTTACATTTTGAGGAATACCCAAAATACCACTTTCAGATAATTCTTTTCCCTTTTTACATTATCGGATAAGCGAAAGGCTTTTAAATAACGCTTTTATCAAATATCAAATGGCTATTTGAGTTGGTTGACCTTGAGTGTCAGAGTGATTGAAAGGTCATATCGTGAAGTACAATTGGGGGTTTAACAAGTGCGGGTAACTAAAACGCCAAAGTCCCTACACAAGAATGACATGGCCATTCCTCATAAAAACCAAAAACAACTATTCCCTACATATACCTTAAAAAACCTTGAGTCCAATAGATCACAAAATTCTTGAATGTAAGCTTGTATAAATCTTCCACATTGAATCATCATCATACATCATATGCCACCCTTCTGCCAATTGATTTGCCCAGCACCACCCGATGAGCTAGGAAAAGTAGTTCTAACTTTAGGTACGAAAACTTCATCAACATCCGTATCCGAATCTTCATTTAAAATTTCCAAAGATGAACTAGATTTCTTAGACGAAACCTTTTCACCTTGTTTTTCCCTTGATGTACAACCATTAATATCATAATTACCAACCTGTTCCAATACCGACTCCTCTTGCATCGATTTATCAACAAAGTTCCTTAATTCCTCAAGGCTAATATCATCATTAATAAAGGACGACATACCATTCATTGAAGAATCAGAAGGAGATGGCTTCTTAGTTGTATCCAAGGACTGCCCCGTGTTGCTAGCAACATTCTTATCACCTTTTCGGTTTAACCACCACACGATAAACAAGCTTTGACTTAGGAATATTACCACTATAACCCTAGATATAATGCCTGATTACCACCTGTTTACCCTTAACCCTTCATACTCTTGGCTTTACACCAGTTTGCTTGTCCTTGCGTTCACATCAGCTTGCATATCACGTTGCTTTCGAAGGACCACCACACGTTTTTTTAGGGACACTACACTATCCAATGATTAAGATTTTACATGTCCTACACCCTTGGAGGCTGCCATTCAAACTCAATCGCGAATAAATAGCCGGATGTATCCATTATCCATCCTCACAAGGAAAATCATATCAACCGAATCAAACAAGATGCATACAGCCGATCAACTTTTCCACAAGGGCTCTAGCATAATCACTACGCCCCCACGAATTGAGACATATGAAATTAGTGTGCGCATCAAGCCTCATTAGTCTCCCCACCTTGGCTGAAATCAAATCAAGCCCTACTTTCGAATAAGCAACTATAGGCACGTTATGCATTTTCAGCCATAACGAAACATGAGTCACTTTATCCTTTTGAAGTAGAGTATTTCTTCCCCCCTTTTCGGCCTCCAAACGTTTAAAATTATGGGAACTAGCTGAATTCCCGCCAGGACCACATCCTTCATTACCTTTAAAACCATGCCTGAATCAAATCAAACTAAAACAGAAAAAGCCATGATTGCATCAAGACTCGTTTCAGCCCATTCATTTCGCCCATGCATACTTAACAAAATTCACCACCATAGGAATGCCTAAACGTTTACCAACAGAAACCCATACAAAGTATTCACAAACCGAGCTTTGATTTCGTCAATTGCTTCCATAGGTAAACAAACAGCCGATGAAATAACATGTTCAACAGGTTCATCATTAGTATGGCTATTTAGATCATTAAGCCTAGTATCATTACGCCCATGAACTGGACGTGTACCATCATCATGAACCGCACACTTTGCAACAGCTTATGGTGAATGTTCAACCTTGCTTGAATCAACAATAACATCATGCCCATCACCACATGCACTTTCTTCGTGCGTTTCAAAAACATAAAGACACAATTACAGCCACCAATGGTTTAACATACTCTACCCAGTATTTTAACCATCATAGTTTATAAACCTTGGTCAGCAAATCCTTAATAACGACCCCTTTTCCAGCAAGCCTTTATTAACTTCCTTACTTCCATTCGATATACGATTTAAGAAGCCTAGATCCATCTCTCAACAAACCCACAATCACACCACAACAGCAGCTTACACAAAAGAACGACCAGCAAAAGTAAACCCTAAGAGGATTTATAACAAGTATTCCCACACCGGTTCTCCAATTGCTGCCAAACGAAACCGAACAAAAAATCAGAGTGAAAGCACCAAACCCTAAAAACTTATTGTATATAAGGAAATCGTCAATGGAGAAAACCCAAAATTAGGGCTTGGAGATAGCCACTATATTAGGGTTTTGTTAGTGATTCAAAAATCACAGCCACAACACAACCTTAATGATATAACCTAAACGCACCAAAACCCAAGCGACACGAAAGATTAAAACCCTAAAAAACGATCAAGGATCGATTATTAGAGGGATAAAACCAGATCGCAGCTAGGTTGAAATATATAGCGATTCGACCAAATAAAGAATAAAAACCGATCTAACACAAAACAATCAGATCCTATGCAATTGATTTGTTCTTAACAATCAAGGTTAAGATAAAGAACGATTTAGAATAGGCAGAATTAGATGGATTTGATTGAGTTGTTTAGGAGGCCAAAAATCGCCCCTCTCTTTACAATATCAGATAAGCAAAAGGCTTTTAAATACTTCACAAACGATTTTATCAAATGGTTATTTAAGTTGGCTGTCCTATGAATGTAGATTAATGATTAAAAATGTCCTAAACGTGAATACAAATGTGGTAACAAGTGCGGGTATTTAAAATGCCAAAATCCAGAAGAAAATAATTCAAGAACTTGGCGCGCTGGCCACGCGTTGATCTGTAGGCAGCACGCCACTCGTAAATTATTTTCCCAAGTTTAAGGACTCTTGGCCTATAAATACCTACGCTTGGCCTTTATATTCCTTACCTCTTGCAAACATTCTTTCCTCTCTTTTCTCTACTCCTATCCTCTAAGTCTAGCATCTAAGTGTTCCAAACGTCTCATCTAATCATTCTATTAAAGTGAACATATCTTCGTAAGAGAGCCACACAAGTACCTAATCTATACTTGTGTGTTTTGTCGAGGGTCTTCTTTCTCATACCCTTTCTTTAGAATCGAGTCTCTAGGTTAGGTTAGGACTTGGTTCAACTATCTATCATTCAATCAACCGAGTTATAAGAGAAGTATTATATTTGAGGGATCAAGCGTAGATCATTGGGGATCTAGTTGGTGTTTGGTAAGCTTATAAAGGGAAGTCTTTATGGTTATAGGTTAAGTCGAATCAAGGGTTCTTAGGGGTGGATTCCAAGGCCAGAATATAGTAGGTAGTAACTCTTCTTTGTGAGCGCCGATCTTTGTGCACATCGGTAGAGTTAAATTTTAATACGGTTTGTAGTCCATCATAAGGATTATACTAGAATAGTATAGGTGGCGTGGATTCGTAACTGGACGTACGGAAGGACTAAAACCCCCTTCCCGAACTAGTATATATCATAGTGTCTCTCTTTCTCTCTATCTATTGTTCTCACTGCAAAGTAGATTAGCACACCACTCGGCTCTTTGAAGACTTGAAGTTTTATAAACTTCGAAGAAGTCAAGAAACCCATATTCACCCCCTCTACGGTTCTACTCTTGAGTATGAGAAATTGGTAATGAGACTTACGGAGCTGGAATAAGGTAGTTACGCCATCGTTCACACATGCATGTATAAGGGTTATAAATAAATAACAGATATGGACAAATGTCTTGTTCATTCATCAAAGTTTAGTAACGTGAACATCTGATTCCATTAGTATCGTTTCACAATATAAATACTGAACATACGTCATCAGGATTCATTCATAAATGAATCTCCTTAACAGGTTTTCCAGCTTGAAGTGTGTGTTAGGTCGGTAAATATTGAATCATACTAGTAGTGGTTTTGGATTGTAGAGTAGTAAGAGAGGAAGGCAAGACTTTCATAATTTTTAATTTTATAACAAAGAGAAGAAGAAATGAGGGAGAGAGAGATATTACAATGTCAAGCCTTAAACCCCTTCATCTAATGAAGGGGTATTTATAGAGTGGTAAGCAATCTTTCCTTTATTGACTAAACTACCCTTCCTATCTATGTTAAGTGGGATATGTTAATTAATCTCACTTAACTTTATTACATTTCCTATTTTAAACATAAAATAATGTCTAAACAACATATAAAATAAATAGACCACTATCATAGTAATAAACAACACTTTTAAACCTAATAATCTCCCCCTAAGGGTCAATTATTCTAGAAGTTCATTCATTTGCTCGAGTGGTCTTTCATTCACATAGCTTTCCCAGTGTCTCATTTGGTCTCGATGCCTCAAATGATCAATTATGTATTATTCATAAAACCTCATGTATTCAACATCTTTATTACTAAGATCCGGGTCTGCGTAACTGTTTTTTACATCCAAATTGAACTTCTTCACCTTCTTTAACACTCTCTTTAACATCGCATTACAAAACTTTGGAATCTCTTTAATCTTTATTACCCTTTTCTCCTTCTTGCTATTTTCATAAATCAAGCCAACTACTGGTTCAGAGGTAATGGTCAACCGTTTCTCTTCTTCAGTTCCTTGAAATGTGAGAGTTGGTGTAGTAAGATTAACTTTTTGCTGATAACTTTCCATGCCCAGCTGCTAATCATGAACTCTTTCCTAGTAGACACAACTTCTGATGAAGAGAATGCCTGTAATCCTTGATCTTTCCGTTAATGCACATCAGATACATATCTTTAATGTCGTTCTTGTGAAGATACTTGTAATTTGATTCTGCAAACTCTGAATATTCACCATTAGCCCTTTTAACCACAATCTCTATCATGTATTCTGGCCCGTAACCTTGATGAAACTAAACTCTAACCCCTTCAACAATCTTTACACCAGAGTGGACTTTATCAGGGTTATCTATTTTCTTTTGTTGCCTTATGATGTGATCTTGCTGTGCCCAAGAACTTTTCTAATGATCAACAACTTATCTTTAATGGAGATTAAACCTTTTGATAGTCTTTTTCACCCATGTGGTGTTCAATTCCTCAAGGTCATTCTCTGGAAACAGAACAACATGAATCTTGTGCAGTGATGGTATATACATCCTTGTTCTCGAGTTTCCATACTCCAAATAAAATAGATCTGGATTAACTAAGCTCATTAGTGGAATCTTTGGATTTCTTGCACAACTTAGATAAATTGGAGCTGGTTTACCTGGAATCTGCACAGTTAAATCTTCTTCTCTGATTTCCCACACATTTTGATTTCCCATCTAGCTTTTCATTAATCAAGATGATATTGATGTTCTTCACCTGAATTACATCGATCTCTCATCATGATGTTGACAGCATTCTGTATTCTTTGAGTATCATTAAATATCATCTCTCTCTTAGACACTTCAACCAATAGTTCTGGTGATACTTCTTAAGTGGGTACTTCATCATCATCAATGCCTTGTTCATTTAGCCATGCATCAAAATCCTCCATCTCTTCTTGAGTACCTGAACCAGAAGAAGTAGATTCATCCATTACTAGAGATGAAGATGATTTACCTATTGTATAAGTTCCAAACTAAGAAGTCTTTTGTCTTTTCACACCGCTCTCCCCCTCAAGACGAGCAACATCATCATGATGGTCTTCATGATCACGAGTGTGAACAATAGCAACTCTACAAGGTTCAACAAGAGGAGTGGGTCACTCAAACTTAATCTTCAGTGACAACCATATGGAAATATCAGCTTGTTGTGCTTGTTTATCATCCTTTATCTTCAAATATAACTGATGTTGATGATCGAGGATGGAAGAACTAGCAGATGAGGTATGATGCACATGAATAATATGATTTGACATGTGGTCCCTTAAGAATGAGTCAACCTGCGAGGGAATAATGTTAGCTACATCATTAGTAACTTGTCCATATAATACAACTATAATGTTCTCTCATTTCTTTTGCACAGCTTCAGCAACCATAGTAGCAATTTCCTTTTTTACATTCTGCCATTCACGTATGATTGCTTCAACTATTGCCGTGGGAAGATTATTATTCATGAAGTCATTGGTGTTGTAGTCTATCATCCGCATAACCACTTACTTTAGTGTTGCATGAACTCCTTCAGTGATAGTTTTGAAATCTTTCCTTGGCATGAATGATGTCTTCAAATGTCTAAACATGTAGCTATATCTCCTACTCATCTTGTGAAATTTACTCTTGCATTACTTGACTCGGCATGGCTTAGGTTTTGGTGTAGAAGAAGTTCTTGGTTTAGATGATGAATGTGTATGATCAGAAACCGTCAATTACATCATATGAATTCAAATATGTGAGTCATCATCAAAACCCTAAATTCGATTAACACATAATCAAACTGGTTAACCCTAAAATCCATTCCTATCTATAATATATTTATGCTACTGTAGTCTTAAGCTTCTATTCTACCTTTTATATGCTTTAATGTCATTTTTTGCTACTGCATGTGAATCTTAACTACAACATGTTAATGATGTCTACTTTACCACTGGCAGGAACATAATCCTATTGAAAGAATAAGGAAGTTGATTATGGCTCATGATCTAGCCACTGAAAAAGAGCTCAAGGTGATACTTTGTTTCATTTATCTATTTATTGTCATGGTTATTATTCACTTTTAAATCTTTCATTTTACAGGTTACATCTCAGTTTTGTTGTCGCTTCATATATAACATGCCACAGTTAATTGGTTATTGTTTGTCAATTCAATTCTTTGCATCTTATTCAGAATATTGAGAAATAAGCTATTAAAGAAGTTGATGAATCCATTGCTAAGGCAAATGTAAATAAGCCTTTTAAACCACTATTTTCTCTTAAAAACGATTAAAATTTGTTAATATTCATATTTCTACATTAATAAAAATTTCAGGGAAGTGTATATGCTTATTGGTATATGATGATTCCAGCCAACTATGAAATTCAGAACAATATGTCCCTAAGTCGCCCATTACGTTTTTTAAAAGTTGTCCTATAATTTTATTTTTCAGTAACATTATATAATTAAATAACCTTAGGTTCAATGTTTTCACAAGATTATGTCGGATCAAGATAATACAAGGCTCCTGAGTTGTTTACAATATTTCATAATAAGGTGCCAAAGCTACAACTACAACAATATATTTCATAGTAAGGTTAGCCAATGCTACCTTGCATCAAGATGGTGTAAGCTTTTTTTCAATTTCAGTGGTGATACCGATTCAGTTGTTCCTCTTACCGCAACAAGATACTCGAGTGATGCATTAAATCTTACAACAATTTCCAGTTGATATGCGTGGTCTGATAATATCAAGATATTTTTATCATTGCACTGATTTTTGTTTATACTACAAACTGTTTTCGTAGTACATGGGTCGAATTGGGTTAAACTTTGTCAGTTTTCAAGATATTACTCGATAACTTCTATTTAGTTTTTGAACCATAATGAGACTTTTTGTAAACTATGTTCAGCTCACAGCTTGCACAGATGGTGGCAGTTAGTAAACTTTTTTGTTCATAAAATCATGTTAATAAGCTCACAAGCTGAAAATAATGGATTATTAGCTTTACTATGGGCTATTGGAACAACCGCTAGAAGCATTTCATGTGTCTATTTTTTTACGAAAATTGTTTTTCAAGTTATGAACACGAGAGTTTATGTTCGGCTCAATATATGCAATCTTTAGCTTCGTATTACCTAAAAAGTATATTGGGGTGCATTAAATTATTACCCAGGGCACACACAATTTTAGTTTGAAGCATTTTGTTGTGTCCACTTGATCTAAACTATTATCCTTGATGTCCTGCAGATGTACGACTTGGCACAGGTTTATGTCGCTGCAAACTGAGTCAGTTAGAGAAGGCCAAACAAGCATTTGAGTATGTGTTGTAGGCAAGCCATCTTAACCAGTTTTGTTTTTTCTTTACATGAAACCGTTGTTAATATCTACTCCGTAATAGTTTATTTTTATTTAAATAGGAATACCACGTTATTACTGATCTGTTGACAAAGTAAGCTTTCGTGCCAGTTTATTATTATGTGAAGTAGCATTTTTTGTAATTCATTTAAACTATATTACTTTATTATTCTCTTTCTCTACACAACCGCTTTGAATCTACATGCCATAGTCTTCTTTGTCCCGGAGACAGTTCACGTGTGTGGTGAGGGTCTCTAACTGGAAAGTGTGATTACAAGCATGTCTTTAGGGATCACACTGTTAAGGTAATGAAGTTCACTTTAACTAATAAGGTCCATGGATATGTAAAAAAGAAAGAACTTTGTCTCTGTATATAGTATAACTGCATTTTACTTGCATGGCTTGCTTTTGTATCCATTTCATCTTGACAATGTTATGTTCATACTCAATATAAGCATATACTGCTTTTCATATGTAGTTTTTTAAACCTTTTTAGTGTGAGCTGATAATGTGCTTGATGTATGTTTTAAGTGCCAACTTTTTTGATTAAAAGTTTAATATCTTTATAATGCAACTTTTTGGTATAATTATTGCCTTTTATTACCTTTAAAAAAGAAGTAGTATTAATTTATAACTCAACCATATGTATGCCCCAAACGTATATGTTCTAACTGCTACCCATTAAAATTTTCAGATATGGTTTAATAACATTCTCACACCAAGCTGGCTAAAGTCAAAGGGTATCAAAACCAGGTCAAAGTCACCAGAGAGGTTAGCCTCCTTGCTTTCGATCTTTACTTATAAATGAGGTAATTCGCGTTTTGTTTTATCTCTCGAGGGTCAAGCAGGTAAGTGTATCTAATGTACTAAATTGTTACAAAAAGCAAAATTCATTCTCCGTTTTCTCATTTATAAGCTTTATCAAAATTTATTCTCCAATGCAAATAGTTGTATAGGGTGTATGGGATTGATCGATATAGTGAATTAGTTGCGATGAAAATTACATCATAGTCAATTAGTTGCGGTGAACTGGAGTAAGGTTTTGCCATAGTGGAGCAAGGCTTTTCGGAAACATGAACAGAGGGAGGGCAGGTTATCAGCTTATCATTTAATAAAATGAATGAAACCACATCGTTTTATGTTTGTTTATATTTGCAAAAATTGTTTTACTTCATAGCAACGTTTCATGCTAAGTTTAGCTGAACATGTAGATTTTACATTTATTGGCTCCATTTTACAGATGAGAAACCAATTTCTCATTAAATAAAGATACTCCTTCAAACAACGTGACTGCTGACGATGATGAGGCGAGTGATGAACAACCAATAATGCACAGTTCCAAGAAAGAAGTTCAAGCCTCTGCAGAAACGTCTTTTGAGCCCAGAAAGGCAGAATATTCAATCATTTCTCAACACTTTAACAAAAGAGAATCCATAAACCTCTAGATGAAACAGGTATAAGAATCCCAAATTACAAACCCCGTTTAAATCAAACCTTGAGCCCTAAACGATTACGTGCTGCCATTAAGGTACTAGAAAATATGCGAACATACTTTTCTGTCTTAATGGACCTGTTAGTTCTCATTTTATTTAGCAAATTACCTAATAAAGTTGTGGACATTTATAGACTTTGGCGACCTACACCTCTAATAAGTTTGGTTTTTTATTTTGTAAAAACACTACATTGTCAGATAATTGTGAAATATTTTAGTTTGTTAAAGAGCCAAGAGGTTGGAGAAACTACTTGATACACCCGCAAGAATTTACTACAAAGGTGGGAGTCCAACCATCCCAAACAAACCAAACATTGTTTTCCCTCGGGTTTGGTAGAATGCACAAAAAGGTGTCAGGAACTTTGTCACTAGGACTGGTGTTGGTCAACGGGGTAGTTCTTTCGCATTTGCGTGCACCTAATTTGGTCTCAACTGTGAAGTAAGTATTCTTGACGCTTAATCATCAGTATATAAATGTCTAGGGTGTTGATTACTTATAGTCATGTATCGTGTATGGGATTGCTTATTAAGCACTTTCCACTTCTAATTTTAAGGAGATAACCAGTTTTGAGTATTTAGTTAGACTCTTTATCTGCTTATTTTAAAGTAAATAAATCACTTAACGATAAGTAGCTTACTTTTTATGTATTAGGCGGTTCAACTAAGCAACTCGAACACCCCCTTAATACATGTTAGTACAACATAAGTCTGAATCATTATGAGATATATGTTTGTAGGTATTTCAAGATGGAATTGTAGCATTGAGGATCTAAATGAATATCAAGCTATCATTCGTTGTTTTGGTGAAAGTTCTCAGGTAAAGCTGATCAAATTTATTAACCTAATTAGTGGTTATTGAACTAGGTTTAATCTGTTTTTTTTTACTAAATCTTGCAGCAGAAGATAAACTCCACAAAATCAATGCTAGGTCACTTGGTTGGTGCTTCTGGTGCTGTCGAAACGGTAGCCACAATTAAGTTCAATAATATAAAATCATATTATTTACTGTATATAATCACTTGAAAAATTCAGTTTGAATACACAATTAAGGTCTATAATGGGTTCATCTAAGTGTTTTATAACTGGTGCAATGGGTCAAATCAAGAAATTAGAGTGATTTTTGTGATATATCTTTTATGATCACATTTGTATTTACCATAAAAATTAATCCCTTAAGCAACTTGATACAAAAATTGCTTTGGTTCAACCCAACTTGATCCAACCAGTTCAGCTACACAATAAGTTAGCGTTATGAGTCATACAATATAATACCTATTTTAGCTCAAACCCATTTTACATGTTACCGAAGTGCACCTATTGTATTTTTATAATTAAGCATAGTAGCAAGTGTAGCATCAGTGATTATATGCATGGTGTATGAGGGTCCCAAGTCTTAGAACATATGCCCACAGGGTGAACTTATGGCTGAGTGACGCGAGCTGTAGGCAGTCTTGGATAATATCCGTTGTGGGGCTCAATCCATGTTTTGTTATTCGAGTCTAATCTTTTTATCATCTGTAAAAAATCAAACTGCATAATACATATAACTTATAATGTTAGTAATTATTGATTTTATTTATTGTATTCCTACAGAGACTTAGCTCGCAACTTTCTAAGTGGCACCATCCCTCCCGAATGGTGATCGATGCAGAAAATATTGAACATGTATGTATTTCTCAATGCATGAATGTATAAAATTTAACACACGATATCATTTTCGGTTATAGTAGCATATGTTACATGGGTCTCTCTTTATTTCTTAAGTTTCCATAAGTTTGAATATGTGCAGTTCTCTTCTTGGCAATTGGTTAAATGGATCAGTCTCAAAGGAACTCGGAAACATCAGCATTGACAACTTGGAAATTTTTAATCATCATTTTTTATAATTTTTATTTTTCTAATGTTAATAAATGTTACTTCCTGTGATGTTTATTAATTTAATTACATAAATTAACACTTATGTTTTCTTTCCCTTACAATTATTATGTTAAACCAATCTATAATGTATTGTGAGGTTTAGAAACAAATGTAAGCATAGTTTTGTATACACAACATATTCATTATTTTTTTTTATAAAACCGACAAGTTAGTTTTGTGGTAGTTTTGTGTATATCATATTTTGCACATTTTAATATTTATTTACGTCCACTTAGAATTATACATATTATTATCAAGCTAACCCGCCATAAAACTAGTAACTAATATACACATTGAGTGACAAATCCACTGTCGTTTTGACAGTGGGCCACTTTGCTACAGTAACGGGCTCTCATTTTGGGCCAGCCCGATTTTAGTTTTTTTTTTTTAAATTTGTATGCACAAAGTAGGAGGAAAAAAAATATTACAAAAGTTCTGATTTATTCAGATAAAAAAAATACCCGCGGAAACATCTTCGATACCTAATAACTTTAAAATAATCGATATGGTCACAAACGTACAACCCATTATATTAAAAAAAACCCATATAGCAAAAAAAAACAACACTTTAAACATGAGGCCCAACACATAAGCCATATAAAAAAAATTATTACTAATATACACATTTGTCGACAAACTAGCCTAAAATTCGCATAAAATGTGGCCCAAAATCTGGCCCAAAGTAAAAAAAAAAAAACTAGCCCAAAATTAGCCTGAAATCTGGCCCAAAGTAAAAAAAAATACAAAACGGTCCCTCAACTTTTAACTATTTACGATTTTCTTACACAAAAAATCCCGTAAAAAATTAACAAAAAAAACACGTCAAGTTTTTATTGTTCACAACTTTTTTACATTCATCGGCCCAAATAAAAAGATATCGAACCGTCCCAAAAAAAGAAAATATTCGGGAAAAAATTAACCCGTCCCAACGCAAAAAAAAAATTCCCGAATCATACAAAAAAAGGAAATATCCGGGAAAAAATTAGCCAAAAAAAACCCAAAAATAGCCTAAAATCTGGCCCAAAGTAAAAAAAAATACAAAACGGACCCTCACCTTTTAACTATTTACGATTTTCTTACACAAAAATTCCCGTAAAAAAATTTACAAAACCGTCCCAAAAAAGAAAATATTCGGGAAAAAAATGTGGCCCAAAGTAAAAAAAAACTAGCCCAAAATTAGCCTGAAATCTGGCCCAAAGTAAAAAAATACAAAACGGTCCCTCAACTTTTAACTATTTACGATTTTCTTACACAAAAAATCCCGTAAAAAATACCACCGGGAGAAGGGGGGATTATAAAGTTTTTTTAAAAAAAAATTGGGCCGCCCCAAAATAGGAGCCCATTGGGCCGGGTACAGTAGCACTATTCATTTTAAGCGCTGTAGTAGTGCCAAAACGACATAGTTTTACTTCTAAAATGTGTAATATAGTAATTGTTATGTTTCTCTTAAATATTTTTATTACCGGAATAAACAAAGTTGGAGATGCCACAGATTTGTGTTTATTTTCCTGTGTGAGAGAATAAAAAGATGAGAAAACTGTTGAATACTAGTCTAAATAAGTAAATAAAAGAGGTGTTATATGGTGAACTGTATTTTGGATTCTTCAAATCCTAAGTTTAAGAAAAACAGAAAAGTAAGGTCAAAATCAAAAAGTAAACCATTGAGCTTTTGTTTAGAGCTCTGGGCCTGTCTTAATATTATAAATATACACATTAAGTGACTGATCCACTGTCGTTTTGACAGTGGGTCACCTGCTACAGTAACGGGCTCTCATTTTTGGGCGAGCCCGAATATATATATATTTTTTTAAATTTGTATGCATAAAGTAGGAATGAAAAAAAAAATATTACAAAAGTTTTGATTTATTCAGATAAAAAAAATACCCGCGAAAACATCTTCGATACCTAATAACTTTAAAATAATCGATATGGTCACAAACGTACAACCCATTATATTAAAAAAAAACCAATATAACAAAAAAAACACGTCAAGTTTTTATTGTTCACAACTTTTTTACATTCATCGGCCCAAATAAAAAGATATCGAACCGTCCCAAAAAAAGAAAATATTCGGGAAAAAATTAAACCCTCCCAATGCAAAAAAAATTTCCCGAATAGTACAAAAAAAGGAAATATCCGGAAAAAAATTAGCCAAAAAAAAAAAATACAAAACGGACCCTTACCTTTTAACTATTTACGATTTTCTTACACAAAAATTCCCGTAAAAAAATTTACAAAACCGTCCCAAAAAAAAGAAAATATTCGAGAAAAAATTAGCCCGTCCCAACGCAAATTTTTTTCCCCGAAGCATACAAAAAAAGAAAATATTAAAAATTAGCCCCGCCATAACGCATCGCCCCCAAAAAAATTCCCCGAAACGTAAAAAAAAATATTCGGGAAAAAATTAGCCCCGCCGCAACGCGCGGGTTCATTTGCTTGTTCTTTACACATATATAATGTTTGGCCTATTTTGTTTAGCTAGAATATGAGATTCATCCTTCATGAGCTAACTATTGGTGTAAGGCTTTGGCCATGAGCCCAAGATTAGCTAGTGTGGCCATGGCCGGTCCTGAGTTTTCCGATGCCCTAAGTAAGAAAGTATAAAAATGCCCATGTTTAAATAAATAACACACTATCTCTGGCTTGTCTCTCAAATAAAGCCCGCATATATATTAACTTAATAAATTTTAGACACTATTTTATTTGAGATAGTTTTAGGATACGCATAATGTTAACTTTACTTTATGAAAACAACATTTGACTTTTTACTTTATTTTGACTTTTCCGCTTATTGATATGATATGACATCAAACTCTTTTTTTTAAATTACTTTTTTTATTCAACTAAAAATTTTAAAAAATATATGTAATTTGTTATAAAGTTGGAGATTTAATTAACGTAATGTTATATAAAACAAATACGAGTTAACGTATATGAAATGTATAATGTATATCCGATCAATTAATTTGATATGCTCAAACCGATACAAGTTTACACAGTATCAATATGATCCACATAATGTTATAAACAAACACAATGATGTGAAATCCTACTTAGCTCATTTATTTTTTTTAAACTTTACTAACTTATGTTTTTTAACAAATAATTCTGCTACATCTTATTTTATAAAAATATTTTTGTGAAATTTATGTGGTTAATTATAACATTTCTTTTTATTAATTGATCATCAATGTGCAAAACTTCAATTATATAAGTCTTACAAAAATATAGGACAGTGACATTAAAATGTGGTAAAAATTTATAAAGAAAAAGAAAAAAAGTTCTTTCCCTCTATCATATCACGTGTACCTAACATAATTGTATTGTCCTTTTTTTAGTTTTACTATCACGTGACCAAAAGGGTCATCATCTTCCTCTCTTCTCTTCTAGGTATCTCATGTTTTATCAGACTCTGCTACTTTTTATATTTTCCGGCAAAAGCGTTTTCTAAAACTAGCCCAACATGATACTGGTCCGTTTGATCATCACAACATCATCTTCATCATGTAAAACCGATTCAGAACACCATAATATTTGATGCCCCTAGTTACTTGATGCCCTGGGCCATCGCCCGCGCTGCCAATAGCCAGGGCCGACCTTGAGTGTGGCCAGCCGGTAAGTGTTTGGTCTAATAGCATCTGTGGTATGCTTATTACTCGAACCAATAAGTTGCCGGTCAAGTCCTGTCAAAATGAAAGTCAGGTTTTGTAATACATGTCATATGAGTTTGCCTTAAGAGAGAAGTGCAAAAATCATCCCTGTGGTTTGTCAAAAAACCGTCTCACGTCCCTCGTTAAATAATTGTCCAAAACACATCCCCCCGTCAATGTTTTGGGACACGATACATCCCTTGGACTAACGGTGCAAATAATTTGCCAGTCTAAGGGTAATTAATGTGAGTCACGTGGGGGTTGTTTTGGTCTTTTTACAGCTTCCAGCTACCCTCTTTATTACCCTTAACTACACCATTTCACCTCACCCACTCAATTAAATACCCCATCTCTCTCTCTTTTATCCTCACACACACAAAAACCTAATATTTTCCCCAAATTGAAAACCCTAAAAATGTTCATTCCAAGATTGTGTCATTGTGGATTACCAACTGTGTGTCGCACATCGTGGACACAAATCAACCCTGGAAGACGTTTTCATTGTTGTCCAAAAGTTGTGAGTGTTAAATCTTGTAAATGTAATTTTAATTTCGAATTATAAATGTAAGTCTTTTTTGCATTTTTGTAGGGTGACAATTGTGGGTTTAATGGATGGTTTGATCCTCCAATGTGTCCAAGGGCTGCGGTAATTATACCTGGATTGTTGAGGAACATCAATGAGCTTCGAGAAATTGCAGATGCAAATGCTATCAAAGCTAGAAGAATGAAGTTTCTTTTAGGCTTTAGTTGGTTTTTCTTATTGCATTTCATACCCCAAAATTTTCAAGTAAATTAAAGTTTCTCGCTTTTTTCAAGTATATTTTTTTTCAAATAAATTAAACTTCCCACTTTTTGACTTAGATGTGAGCTTATAAGTTTTTTGTAAACATTTTGGGTCGTTTTCGGTGGGCGAAAATTATTCCATATTTTCTAGGAAATTTTTCATGTGAAAAGAAAAATATTAAAAATCCGTTTAGTCTAATTTTTTTCAACATTTTTCAAAAAAGTTGGGGATTTTTTCATTCTCATTTTTCATACATTTTCAAAAAAAGGTGAAATACACACATTTTATCATTTCACTTTTTTCATTTTTTCATCATTAAAATGAAAAAATGTAAATCCAACTAAACGGATTTTCAAAAATCTCAACTCTTCTCTAAAAAAGAAGAACAATTCCCTTCTCTAGAAAATTAGAAAGTGAAAAATAGGAATAATTTTCACCAACTAAACGGCCCCTTATTCTCTCATTCTTATTTTTCACGAATCAATTTTTAAAATGCATTAGTTAATTCCTTAGATACAAATTTAAGTCCATGTTTTAAACCTAGGAATCATTTTTTTAATTTCATACTATTTTCGGATGTAAAAAAATATTGTTTATTTAAAGCTCCAACTAATAAAAATCATCCGAAAAATAAAGGCAAAAATTTATTAGCTATTTACAACTTTTAACTTTTTTTCCTTTTTATCTAGTAACAAATTAAGAATAAAATATATAGTTGTAGTTTTAAGACAGAAGAAATAATCCACCATCTATCCAGTCAGGTAAAACAAAAATCGCTCCATGTGTCGCGGGTCTTGGTCCGAACCGCTGACTATACCCACCCATCAACCGTCAGATCTTAATCCAACGGTTGTAAATGCGCGTCCACTAGACTCAACACAACACCTACATCTCACCTAAACTCACTCACTCTAACCGGTAAACACATAATAATCGGAACCGTACTTATCGGTCTATCATCTGTCACGTACAATCAAAGGTTAAACTTATTTTATGTAGTTTATGTATGTTTGTTTGGAGTGTTTTTTTTCTTTTTTAAAGTTTGTTGTGTTTTCGAATGTAGAAAAAGCTAAGGGGGTGTTTGTTTAAAGCTATTTATTGAGCCTTATAAAGCTTTTATGTGAGCTTATATGCTTATTAATTTCTGCTTATATTTTATATCCCCAGTATTCCGGATTACTGTTTGTGACTTCTGAGTATTTGTTTAAGATATTTTGCTGTTATTAGTCAGAAATGACAAGAAACATCATTTAATTTCATGCTTTAGTTTAAGGAGGTTAGCCAATTTTCATTTGATAATGAAAATGGAGATATTTTGGTTTATTTAAATAGTTGTTTTATGTTTAAAGCTTCTCCTTGCAATGGCATATATGAAACTGTTGAATGTAATTGATATGGCATGGGATATTAAATGTTGGTTCATCTAATAGTTGGTTCATCTAATAGCTGATAAATAAAATTGTGGCATTCTAGTCTTGGGCAATAAACAAGAAAGTATCGCCCAAACTCCAAAGGATGGAGTGTTGGAATCATTCGACTTCAAATCGGATGATGTATGCGAGTCTTGCTTATTGGGCAAGATGACTAAATCACCATTCACAGGATCATGTGAAAGAGGTGAAGGATTATTGGACTTTTGACACAGGGAGTGTGGGGACCATTCAATCAGCCACAAAAGATGGAAAACGCTACTACGTTACGTTTACTGATGATTTCAGTAGATATGGATATGTTTATCTGATTAAACATAGTCTATAGTTAATTTTGATGTGTTCAAATGTATCAAACGAAGTAGAGACAAACTGGACAGAAAGTAAAGGTACTCGATCCCGATAGGGGAGGGAATACCTGTATCGGTTTTTTTGATCTTCTTAAAAACTGTGGTATAGTTTTCACATGTTAACTACTCCTAGAACACACAAACTAAATGGTGTTACTGTAAAGGAGAAATAGAACCCGGTTAGATCATGGTTCGATCTTGATGTGTCGAGAACACTACCAATAAGCCCGGGGGTACGCATTAGAAACAGTTCGACCATATCTTAAATCTTGTCACCTACTAGAAGGTCTTGAAAGACACCTTTTGTGATGTGGAGGGAAAAGTCTTCTCTTTAGGCACATCGCAAAATCTTGGGTGCTGAGGTTTTCGTTAGACGAGAAGCTAAGGACAAACTAGAAGCCAGTTTCGAAAAGTGTCTTTTCGTCGTTTTCCGAAGGAGTCATCTTGGATATTTATTTGACAATACCCATGGATAATGTGGTGTTTGATAGCTCGAAGAGGGAGTGTTCTTTGAGAGAGGAACTGATATTAAGAGGATTGTAGGAGTAAAATAGACCTTGAGAATGCAAGAGTCTTTTTTTTTTGTCGACGAACGAAACCTATAGTAAACACCGACTCTCAACAAGAGGTGGTGACACCTGTTGAACCTAATGATGTATCCTTACCCATTCGCAGAACAAGTAGAGTAAGTAAGCCTCCTCAAGATCCTCAGTTCTACTATGGTTTCCATATTGAAGAGGACAAGATTAGTGATAGTACACTAAGTGAATTGGATGAGCATAGTAACTACAAGGAAGCGATGGCAAGCCCTGAGGCTGCTAAGTAGAAGGAAGCTATGAAAGCGATGATTCAGTCTAGGTATGACACCAAGTTTGGAATTTGGTTGACACTACAACCGGTCTTAAGACGGTAGGTTGTAAGTGGATCTTCAAGAAAAAGACAGACATGAATGGGAAAGTACACACTTATAAAGCTAGGTTGGTTGCGAAGGGTTATACTCAAACCCACGGGATTGATTATGAGGAAACCTTCTACCAGTAGCTAATATAATGTCATTAGGATATGCTTGCCATAGTTGCGTTTCATTGATTATGATATTGGCAGATGTGATGTCAAGTTGCTTTCCTTTACGGAAACTGACAGTGGATGTGTTTATGGAACAACCAGAAGTTTGAAAATTGCAAAATATCCTAAAAGAGAGTGCAAGCTTCAAAGGCTATTTAAGGGACTTAAACAGGCTTCTCGTAGCTGGAATCTTTGCTTCCATGAGAAAGTCACACAGTTTGGATTTTCTAGAAGCGAAGATGAGTCCTGTATATATGTCAAAATCAGTGGGAGTATTGTAGTCTTCTAGTTTTTATAGGTGATGATAGATACTACATATAGGAAACGATCTCCCAATATTACAAGTAGGAAAAGATGGTTGGGGAAATGTTCTGTTATGAAGGATTTGGGAGATGCAGCAAATATTCTTGGTATTAAGATATACAGAGCTATATCAAAACTGTCTGATAGGACTTAGTTCAAGGGATACGTACTTAGACTAAATTTTGAAAAGAGATTCAAAAATGGATAATTCAAATAAGTAATCTTCCTTACATGATGGCATAAAGATTGTAGTGATCTTTGTACGAAAGCATGATGAACTGGACAAAATGAGTCGAGTCCCATATGCTTCGGCTATAGGATCGATCATGTATGCCATGACGTGTACAAGGCCTGATGTCTCCTTTGATTTGAGCATGGTGAGTCGACATCAGCAGAATCCTGGCGAAGGTCATTGGACAGCTGTAAAGAATATTCTTAAGTATTTAAGAAATACTAAAGACAGGTTCTTGGTTTATGGTGGAGAAAAGGAACTCAGAGTGACTGGTTATTCTGATGCTGGTTGGCAAACAGATAAAGATGATAGTCGGTCACAGTCTGGTTGGATATTCTTACAGAATGGGGGAGCGGTGACATAGAAAAGTTCAAAGCAAGATACAGTGGCAGACTCTACGTGCGAGTCTGAGTATATTGCGGCTTGTGAGGCTTCAAAGGAAGCTATCTGGATGAAGAATTTCATTGGAGATCTTGGAGTTGTTCCAACAGTACAAAACCCCATTGAAATATTCTGTGATAATGAGAGTGCAGTCGCCTTGACTAAAGAACCCAAAGATCACGGAAAGTCAAAGCATATTGACAGAAAATACCATTTTGTTCGAAGCAAAGTAGAAGAAGGACACGTGATTGTGAAATAAATAAGATCAGTGGATAATCCAGCTGATCCATTCACAAAGGCATTGGCTAAGTCCAAACATGATGAACATGCTTGGAGCATAGGATTGAAAGCTAAAATAAAGTTTTAGTTGTTAGTTTGAATTCGAAACATTATAAGCAATGAATGACATTGTAATAGATTTGGTGATTAAATAATGGTGATTTATTTATTTGAAAGTGTTCTACCATTTGCTATTAATTGTCATTGTGTTTCATTTTTTGCATGTTTAGAAACCACTTCCTGAGTACTTAGTTTACTCAAACTTCCTCAGTCGTTCATACTATAGGAAGTAAGTATTGATTTAAGACTGTCATGGAGTGTTGGTAGATTGTCTATAGAGAATAGACATAGCATAAAGAATGCTGCAACACTCATGAGTACTTAATGGGAATTAAGTATAAGAGAAACCCGTACTTAGAGAGATTACTTCATGGATTAATATCACGAGTAATTCGAAGATGATAATATATTCTATTCTTAAAATGGAGATACATCGAGATTCTAGTTTTTCAAGTCTTTTATACTTTAGTTTATTCAAACGCTGTGCGTAAATGTCAGTTATAAAGGATATGCTAGGTATGACATGACGAGTTGACTAGTTCTATGTATTCAAAGTTTATTTGTTCCTTTCGCCTAAAAGGGAAAGTGATATCAAAGGGCCCCTCGATGATTAAATGATGACTTAAATGTGCTAGGCCTAGCCGGGACTAAATTGATGTATTCAATTCAGTAGTCTCATATAGTCAAATAATCAGAAATCGAGAAACATAATATTGATCCTAGAGATTGATTAAAATCCATGTCCTAGGTTCATACGATATCAGTAGAACAAAGGAATAGTTGATCACTTATCTAAGGGTTGTCTCTAAATATGATTCGGAGTTCAGCAGTTGCATTGTGTAACACCCCCAAATTGGGTCGCAGCGGAATAAGGGTCCGGGGCGTGTTACTTCATAGATCAATAACACAAGATATATATAGTACGACCAAAAAGTCGTTTTAAAACTGATACATTGGATTTAACAAATATTTGATACAAATAGCCCGAAGCTTTAACTTGTTCCTTATTATTATTTCCAAAGATACTGGTTCCAACACATGAGTTTTACCAAAACATATTACAAAACTCCATATCTTTAGCATGAATCCTAAAAACTAATCACCCATTGTATCCTTGCTCCTTATGCTTATCTGATCTCTGAAATAAACTCATGCTTTAAAAACGATCAACAAGCATGGTTCGGTGTTTTCATAGTTTTGATAAATCTTCATAGGCAGCGACCACATGACTTTTCCCCCGATGATAATGAAACACATACAGACATCAATAAAACCCGATTACATTTTCTAAGCTCAAGGTACACTGAAGCTCGACATCTTTCTGCATAATATATATGTAATTTGTGCCGATTAGACTTGTTTATCCGAAACATCCCCAAATCCAACATGCTATACGTTCGTTCCCGGTGATAGCTAGTTACCTGAACGGGATGGTCAATCCCAAATAGATCTATTTATAATATTCGCGCTCACATAATGTAATTCATAACTACATCTAATGCGCAATTGACGTTCCATGATAATGGGTCTCAATTGGGTTATCGCGCGGCGGGTACTTAGGCAAACATGTAATCCAATATTAAAATTTACCCCTTGCGTTACAATTTTATAAAACTTAAAGATGTTTCCCCCCATAGTGTATAATCATTGAATTCATATAAATGTGGGCTATGAACTCACTGAGTTTAGATCAATCCATAATATAGCAAGTAAAGCGTCACGTAAAAGATCGAATGCAACCTAAATTATCATAGGTCTTATAAGCACTAATCGCTTTGATTAACTAACATCATGTGCATGTCTTATGTTAGTTACATCATACTATCGTTCGGGCTATCATAATTTAAGAGGTCATGTAGTGAACGTATGAGGAGCTAGGACACTTTAAGTCGTAAATCCAGCAACTCGTCGATACGCCACCCCGAAGAGGCCTCATTATGAAACTCCCTAATAATATAGTACTTTGATAACCACATATAATTCTATATAGCTTAATCACCATCTAATTGTTTTGGAAAAATTGCGTTTAATTAGTTAAACGTTTATAATTATCGTTGTAGTAAAACCGGCGTAACTTTCGTGTTTTAAGTCCGATTTTGACGTTTCTTATGCCCACGCTTTCGTATTAAGACGAGTTATCATAATTTGACATTTTCATATTTTTGATCCTCTGATGAACAGTATTTTTTCTGTTCACATCAGTTATAAAGTTATTTTTATAGTTTTAGTTATCGTAAAACCCGTAAACATCGTATTTTATTCGTTATAGCTCCGTTTTTAGCAATTCTTTCGAGCACGTTCTCGTATTTGAAAGTTCTATTTATTTATGAGGTTTACAAAAAAAAAGTTTCTGTCATGAATAGTGTTTTACTGTTCATAGTTTATAAAATTATTTTTATAAACTTTTGAATACTCGCGAAATTCATAACTTCTTCATTATTAATTGAAAAATCATGATTCTTATTATTTTGGAATCCTAAAAATATGTATTATTTGTTAAAAATACCAAACTTGCTGTTTTGTATAATATTTATAAAAGTTATTTTATAAACCCGATTAATTAACGTATAACTCGTAATTAGCGTAACTTTTTCGTTATTTATCCGTTTGACAAGTTTCTTACTTTTTCGGAATCGTCATGAGTCATAGAATATTTATAAAACATAATACCCATTGTTTGGAATTCGACTCCAAACAGCCCTTTAATATCTATGTATTAACTTATTTATTAAACTTGTTTTATATACTTTTTAACTAGTAATTTCCTACAAGTTTTTCCAACACTCTTAATTATCTATATCATATATTTTAATATTCCCATCAGGTCCTTATATTGTCCCTAAGTCCAAGTTCATTAAGTCCTTTATCAACATTTTGAAACCATAATCTCCATAAGTAACTTTTTACTACAAGTTCATCCATAACCATTTTTAATCATAACATATGTACAAGTCTTTTTACTTCATTTATGACTTTATTTTAGTGTCCATGATAAACTTGCTTAAAAGTTTATTAAACAAAGTTAACATGTCATTTGCATTTCTCTTACTTAATAACATATTAGTTGCTACAATTTTTTTTAAAACCCTAATTAACCATTAAACACTTTTTTTAAGCTTTAATTTAAGATTGTAAAATAATGATGTATCATTTTATAACTTCATATTTCCATCCATACAACATGTGTTAATAAGTTCATAATATATATTTACCAGAGAAAAATTATGTTTACATGTTAAAAATATCCTAATGGTGATTTACTACATAAACTATCACATAATGCATATAATCTATAAATGAAAAGTTTAAGGTTTAGATAACCTTAATGGGATGATGAATGATAATGACAGTAAAATGCTATTCCATTGTTTAGGACTGTAATACAACACCAAGTTATACCCAACGGAACAACCCTAGTTTTCCAAATGAAAAACCCATCTTGATTTTCTTGCTTCAACTATTGCAAATGGTTAATACCAATGCTTCAAACCAGCTTGAGGTATTTAGATAATGTAGGTATGTATATAAATGTGGTAGAAAATTTTGTATGGGTTAGTTAAGGGGATGTTTGTTTGCCGTGAGCTCAAAGGAGCAAAAAGGGAAGAGTTTTGATCTTTTTTACTAAGTATTTTGCATGTAAGTGTTATCTAACTCATGTATGCTTGTATATATAATATAGGATGGTAAAAAAGAATGCAATAGTTAGTCAAAAACACATCTCATGGTCTTAAGGAAGACTATGGTCAAAAGGGAACAAGGTATGGCTATGTTAAATGCAAAAGTGATGTACAAAACCAACTTGTAAGATTTTTCTTATATATCTTTGTATAAGTTGCAATAATTTCGGCATATGTATGATATATATGATATATTTTTGTAACTTTTATGTATTGGGTATAAAAGTGGGTATTTGTTGAAGCGTAGAAAAGTTTTGGTGGTTCCGGGTATGCCTAAATGCAATTTATCGCGAAACGTATACACTTTACGTATCTGATAAAAATAAAATGAACAAGGATCATAATTATTCTCAAAATAATTATTTAATACTTGATTGATGTAAACGCTTAATTGTTTGATGCCCGTTTACATTGAACGCTAATTTTTAGCTTACGCGATTTTACTTAATACATGAAATTACAAGCAAACGCGTACGACACTAAAAATAAATAGTAGATTTATCGACGTCGTCAATGACTTGAAAACACAGGGTGTTATAGACTTCCCCCGTTAAACGAGCCTTGTCCTCAAGGCTCATAATGCAGCACTTGATGACGGTACGGTCTTGGTGAAGAGGTGTGGGTATTTCTTCTTAAATTGGTCTTCACGTTCCCACATGAACTCAGGACCTCTTTTGGAGTTCCATCGAACCTTGACTAATGGGATTCGGCTTCGCTTTAACCGTTTAACTTCATGGCCCACTATTTCTACTGGTTCCTCAACAAAATGAAGTTTGTCATCAAGATAAAGTCCATCCAACAGAACGGCTAATGGTTCGTCGGCATGACACTTTTTCAGATGGGACACATGGAATGTATTATGAACTCTACTCAGCTCTTTAGGAAGCTCGAGCTTGTAAGCAACCTCTACGACCTTTCTAACACATTGAAAGGTCCAACATACCTAGGGTTTAACTTCCCCCGTTTGCCAAAACGTACGACCCCTTTCCAAGGCGAGACTTTAAGCATAACTTTATCCTCGACTTGGAATTTCATTGGTTTACGCTTCAGATCGGCGTAACTCTTCTGTCGATCACGAGCGGCTTGTATCCTTTGTTTGATCTGGATGATTTTCTCAGTGGTCTCTTGAATCAGTTCTGGACCGAGTATTTGAGCTTCTCCAACTTCAGTCCAACAAACAGGCGAACGACACTTTCGACCATAAAGTGCTTCAAATGGTGCGGCCTTGATACTAGCGTTTTCAATCAACATTCCCCCAACATCTTCTTTCTTGATGTTCTCTAGTTTCCGTGCTTCGGTCTGAGCATTCAAGATTTGTTTGGGAAGATCCAAACTAATAGTTATCACTAAGACTCGGACTCTTAATGTTTTAATTCGCTCTTTCCTGCTCAAAACATCAGCAACAACATTCGCTTTTCCTGGGTGATAACAAATCTCACAATCATAATCGCTGAGTAACTCTAACCAACGACGTTGCCTCATATTCAATTCCTTTTGGTCAAGTATGTGTTGTAGGCTCTTATGATCTATGAACATCGTACACTTGGTCCTATACAAAGTGAGCACATTCGGCTAAAAACAGATTGGTGGGAAAGGGTGAAGGCGAAAAAGAAGAGATTGTGATAACTTGTGCAAACTGTTACGGTGAATATGAAGAAGGCAAGAAATTGGAAAACTGCAATGTGGCCATTTAGTTCAAGTGGATTGCCTTATAAGTTGGCTATACACGCAAGAATAGTGCCCGATGTGCAGGGCTACCGCATAGTGACGTGTAGTTTTTTTATTTGGGGCTTTCACTTAATTTAACGAGGCCATAACTACTGTGGAATACAATTTATTTTTTATGTAATATGTATAACTTTATAAGAATCATAGTTCAATATGCAAGTTTTCGCTGATCGAGCGAGATGCTAGAAGATGATATCATGTAGGGTAGCAAAGACATTATTTGATGAGTTTTTATCCAGGTTAATTGATGATTTGATGCATGATATGTTGGTTCGAATTATGTCTTTTCCTTGTACCCTGTGACCTATCGATCTTAATAATTATTGAGGGATTGTTTTCACACTCAGATTTTGCAGAATTGTCACCAACCATATCATCCTTACTATACGTATCCATTTTTGAAAAGAAACTTGTTTTATGTTTCTGTCAATTTATGTTCTTTTTAACGAAAAACTTTCGGTGTAAAACTAATTGACCGTTTAGACTCCTAACGAAACAGGTTGATAAAGAATTTAAACCTAATACATCTCTAACCCCAACTCAAGTCTATTCACTATGGTAATACATCTTGATTTACAGCCTAGATGCCACTAACAAATTAATGCAATACTTGAGATAGTGTTTGGAATTTGACTCTCTATATATATGTGAAAAAATCGAAAAGCTCTTACGGCCGAAGCAAGGTTAGAGTATTTCGGGCATGTGGTTAGCAGCGAGGGGTCAAAGATCGCCCCCCAAATCGGTATAAAGATCTTGGATCCTTGTGCATACATGTACGGGTATACAAAAATTCATATTCCGAAACTGTAGGGGAATCCGACAACTTCGTTAGATGAATATGAAGACATCATGAAATGAATTTGGGGATCGATAATTTGGTTGGATCAAGTCGTTTGTATCCTTATGATTGCGAGGAAGAAAGTCAGCATTAAGTGACGAATAAAAAAGATCGGATAAAGTGAATCCAACGTGGAAATCCATATTAAGCAATTAAATGAACTCCTTAAAATTTTTAAATGAACCACCTCTCTATCTCTCTATCTCTCTATCTATCTCTCTCAAATAAAATAGTACTATCGTAAATTTTCTCTCTCATCTACTCTCATTGATACGTATATAATCTATCAATAGGTATCATTATCTGTAGGTACAAGGGACCGACTCATAGAACGTATATGTGAACATGGTGTTTACGATTGTTGGTTTAATTGTCGCAAGATCTATAACTAATGGAAGACTGTCGTCAAAAGTATAGTCCTTTTGGGTCTCCCGCAGTAAACCGTCAGGAGAAGTAGTAAATGAAGAATATTTTGCGGTTTTTAAAAACCGTAAAGGGCGATGGATGGTTGGGGTATCCATAAGCGCCCCATAGAGAAATTCATGCCCCTTCCTATTGCATATAAATAGAAGGGGCATGAAAAATGTTTAAGTACTCATTCATTCCTTCTCTATTCCTACTCCGTTATAAGGCAGTCTTCGTGTGAGCGGACCGTAGGATTAGTATTGCTTTCTCTTCGTTTGTGGTGTGAGGCTGTTAGAGTACTCTCGTTTGGGGTGACGTTGCCTCCAAGTTGAACAAATGTCCGTGTGTGAGAAATGAGTTTCTCAAAGGTTAGAATTTTCTTTATTTATTTACTTACTTCATTTAAGTTGCTTTTAGTTTATAGGTTAGATCCTTAGGTTATAAGTTTCCCTTTCTGCTCTATAATTAATTGTTTATTTTCCCCCCGCTGCGTAGGTAATCTAGTTTAAGGAATAGAAAACACACAACGATTACACTATCCTTCCTCTCATCACTTTTTAAATACACTATCTCTCTCTCTCTATCTCTCTCCTCTCACTTTTCTTGTGAAGCCAGTATAGTCATTGCGGATTTCGTACATTACAACATCAGACAACTCTCTCTCTCTATATATCTCTATATAGTGGACAAAGTAGCTATACTCAATCACATTTATCACTGTTATTACCTTATCAGCCACAAACAACGTTTGTGACTTTGTAACGAAGGTACGCTATTCTCAATCACTCTGATTCGTATTATTACCCACACTCCGCCACAAACAACGTACGCTTGTGACGAAGTAGCTATTTTCTCATCAATTTGATTCGTATTTTACCCCCATCATCCACAAACATTCTCTGCTTTGTTGACGAGTAGAGATTCTCAAATCACATTGATTCGATTATGACAAGTAGTTATTCTCAATCACATTCATCCGTATCATACCCACTATCTCTCTCTCTCTAAAACCACATGTATCTGGCATCCCCCACTCTCTACATCTCTCTCTCCTATATCATGATATTTTGATGAATAATCCAGGATGCTTTCCGGAAAGCTGCTTCAACGGAGCGGCTTGGGTGAGATATGCATCATGCCCACTAGGAAGAAAATACCAACAGAAATATATCATATCATATATATCTACTCTTCTATCAAAACAATTTTTTGAGCATCTGCAAAGTGATCACACAAAAGCCAAAGTTAGGCGGAGAAAACAAAGGCCAACTAAAGAAAATCGATACTTGTGCTATCTGCTAAGTGAATATGAAGAAAACAAAAAAATTGAAAAAATGCAATGAGCCATTGTTTCATGTGGATTGCATCAAAAGTTGGCTGTCACGTAAGAATAGTTGCCCGATGTGCAGGGCTACCGCCTTGACGGTGTAGGTTTTTATTTTGGCCTTTCACTTAATTAACGAGATTATTTATTAGAATCAGAGTTCTTTTTTTTTAATCAGAGTTCAACAAGCAAGATTACCCGCGCGTTGCTGCGGGCGTTAATTTTTCGCGTGTTCTATCTGGGGCATTAATTTTTTTTTTCGGCTTAATTTTTTCGGTCTCATGTTTAATAGTTTGTTTTGTTCTTATATTAAATGACAATCGCGCGTTTTTTTTTTGGCCCAGGCCGATAGAAAGCCGTAAATAGTTAAAAATGAGAGTACGTCTCGTAAATTTTTTTTTCTTATTTTTGGCCAAAGAAGGGGAGCGAGATCATAAGTTTTTTTTTTTTTTTTTTTTTGGGCCGATGAACAGTAACCGAGCCTAGTGGGTAGTTTAAAATGAGAGTACGTCCCGTAAATTTTTTCTTTCTTATTTTTGGCCAAAGAAGGGGAGAAAGATTATAAAGTTTTTTTTTGGGGAAGGGCCGATGAACAGTAACAGCCTATTGGACCGGTACTGTTCATATTTACTGTACACTAGTCCAAAACGACGTAGTATCACATTTTGAAAAAAAAAAATCTTTCTTTTTAATGGCCAAAGAAGATAGCGGTATCTTTCACAAAGTTTTTTTTGTGGTAGTTTGTTTTTTTATAGTGGGCTAATTTTGTCCTTAATTGTTGCGGTATTTTTTTTAATCTTTCAGTAACTTTTTAAAAATTCTTATTTTGTGTTTTGAAAATCTATTTTTTTCATATTATTTGTATACTATATGAATATCTATATATATATCGATCGCATGTTTAATAGTTTGTTTTCTTATATTAAATGACAATCGTGGCGTTTTTTTTTGCCCAGCCCGATAGAAAAGCCGTAAATTTAAAAATGAAGTACGTCCCGTAAAAAAAATTCTTATTTTTGGCCAAAGAAGGGACTGGATTATGAAAGTTTTTTTTTTTCCGGCCATGAACAGTAACCAACCCAGTGGTGGTACTGTGCATTTTTACTGTAGAGCTATCAAAACGACGTAGTAACCACTTTAAAAATGACAATTTCTTTTCATATTATTTGTGCGGTTTTATTTTTTCGTCTCATTTGATAGTTTATTTGTTCTTATATTAAATGACAATCGCGCGTTTTTTTTTTGCCCAGGCCGATAGAAAGGTGCGTAAATAGTTAAAAATGAGAGTACTGTCCGTAATTTTTTTTTCTTCTTATTTTTGGCCAAAGAGAGAGCGGATTAAAAGTTTGTTTTTTTTTTTTGGCGCGCCGATGAACATAACCGAGCCCATGGGCCGGTTACTGTTCAATTTTTACTGTAGAAGCCTTCTAAAACGTACGTAGTAAGCAGTTTGTGTATTACCATAATATTAGCCAGTTTTTTTGTTTACTTCTACATCAATGCTTGTATGCCAAAGTCATTATTTGGTGATTTTTGAGGTTTCTGATGTCATGATATTTTGTTCACGAGACTTTTCTTGTATCTATCAATCTTTCATATGTAACAGGATTTGTGTTCACCTCGGTTGCAAAATTGCACGAACCAATCTCTCCTTGCTATACTAGTTTGAAAGAAAACTTGTTTTATGTTCTTGTTATATATTATTTTACTTTTTAAAGAAAAAGTTACCTGTCAAACTATTGACCGTTAAAAAGATTGTAAACCTAATACCTCTCTAACCAGGACCTCTAAGTCTTATTCACTATGTATCTATCTCTCTACTACATTTACAGCCTAGATAGACCACCTCGCACGCTTGAGGATAGTGGTTTTGAAATTTTGAAACAAGTTTGTTTGTGAACAAATCGAAAAGCTCTTCCCGGCCCGAGCAAGGTAGAGTATTTCGGCATGTTTACAGGAGGGGGTGTCAACAAGATCGTATCGCCTCAAAACGTATAAAGATATGGTGATGCCTGTGCATACATGGACGAGGTATACAAATATCATATTCAAACAATGACAAATACATGCCTAAATCCTAAGAACCCAATAGAACACAATCAAATTCACACCCTAAATGCACTAGGAACCGTCTTAAAAGAAGTAAGCCAATCAAATTCACAAACCAGAATGCACAGGAGCTTTCTATAGCAGTAAGCCGATAAATATTTCCTCTCGTTTGGACATCGAGTCGTCCAACATCACAAAATTTAGGCTCTTTAGAAATAGGTGCGAACATGTTAAATAACAAAGAATCAAGGCAAGGGTACATATCTTTCCAAACTAAAGTTTCAAATCTCATGAAGATGTAAGTTTCTGATGAACAATGTGCAAACCGATATGACGCTACCATTGCCTCTTGATTATGGAAGTTCAAACTCCAAAGAGGAGATAACCTTGTCCCAACAAGATAGAAAGATCAAAAGAACACACAAACGAAGAAAAAGAAGGCACAACTGATGTTATACGATAAAAATACAACATTTAATCCAAAACATATTCTTCCAAGTTCCTCTTTTCAAGTGCGTTTTTTCATTTATTTTGTCATCCAAACATTTTGTAATTTCATTAGAGAGAGGAGAAGAAACAAACTGTCACGGAAAACTAGAACAACTCTTCTCTTCAAAAGGAAAACAATCACAGAGAACCACCCCGTCATGATGTTTTATTGTTGTTTTATCAGAACTACCGCTCCTACCACCATTCGATGTTAAACCCCCACTGATATCTCCATTAATCCCATTCACATAATACCCGTTGGCGGTCTCCGTGAGGGTTCTTACACCCCTACCTAATTGCATAATGATCTACTGAGTTTGTAGACGACATCCACATCCATTCGTCCTGGTGACTACTAGGGTGGAAGAGTGAAGTCATCCAACTCCCAGTCAATATTGTGTAAATCTAAACTGTAAGGAGTCCACATGTTTCCCTTCTACAGAGACGATGGCCTGAGCAACCCGTTGGGATCCCAGCCCCCAGAGAAAAGCCCAAGAGAAGAAGCAGGCGCAAAGGAGAGTTGTGGGTTGGGGTACTACCAACCATATCGTACCACAATACCACGCATTGTTGTAATGGGGTTCAGGAACCACTGTGACTAAAATGAATCCAAGGGCACTGATGATGCGTACTGATGTTGTAAGATGTGGCTGCTGCTGCTAGCGAAAATGGAAATGACATAATCAAACATTTGTCGATACGACACTGTTATATGGCTTAGTGTAATTCTTCTTGTTGTAAGCGGACCATTTGGAACCCAATTGCGTGCATTTTCATTACCTGTTCAACAACAACTGGATTCAATCAGTCCAATGCTGACTATGATGAACTAAACTCAAGTTTGTGCTGTCGATTTGGCCGCAGAATCATGATAAATTCCCTCATTAGCCTAAGACGGGAGGATTCTTTAACGCAGATCCAATAATTAAATACCGTTAATCTGTTTTGCTGTGAGGGTGCATCCTGTAACAAGAAATTAATGAATTGAAGAACAGAAGGTTCTTTATCTACCTACAAGGCCATCGTTTCTCTACGGATGAAGTAACAACTTGTTGCTGTTTTACTTTACCTCCTTCAAACAACCATGCAACCGACTGCTCAACTTTACCTTCATTTAATATAATAGCCATTGTGGCACGTTCATAGGAAAATCTCATTGCCTCTCTCAAGTGTTGAGCAGTCTTCTAGCTTTCTTGCATCAAGAAACCACGCATCGTTCATGTAATTTCCTGAGCTCTCCTCGCTTTTTGTCGCTGATGTTTTTTTCTATTCTTTTGACGATTCTTTTAAAGTGTTAAGGCAAAACCCCAGGTATGGATGTCTCCTGACGAGAGAAAATGTTTGTTATTCTTCTCTTTGTGATCTTCATACTTGCTGGACTACAAATCTCTCTCTCAACCCCCCCCGCCGAGTTAGACAGGGAATCGAATTTCAAATACCCATTCCCAACAGAGTTCCCAATACGGTCCTTGTTTCAATGCATGAAAGTTTCCCAAAGCGTATTGTAAACACACTAGTAGGTACACTGCCACCATTGTTCGTAATTTGATGTGGGTTTGGTAGAAGAATTTTGTGCTGCGCTCGCTATACTCTCTGCGTCGACTCTCGTAAGATGAAGTCTTTGACTTTGACTTAGATGCGGAGGCGACATTGCGATTATCCAGCTTCTATCTCCTCTCATATCAAAGTAATCTCTTGGTAATATACCCATACAAACTAGTCAATTAACTTGTCACACATTGAATGAGGTTCACTAACTAGAACAAAATTTCCATTATCAACAATTAGAAATCGTTGCTAAATTATCGTATTTAGTCATATAATTCTTAGACTCTCTAAAATTGTTACCAAAGTTGTAATTTTTTTAGCAATAAAAAATGGAGGTGTTGATTTCGTACGAAACATTACCATTAAAAAGTTTGTTTGCTAATTAGCATCTAATACGAAATTTCTTACATTATCAAAATTAGCACCGTTCAAATTAGCATCAATTGGGATTAGTTGCTAATTCGACAATGGGGGGGCTAATTTGGATAATGCAACGACAATTGCTTATGGTTTCTACTCTCTATCTATCAACAATTTTAGGGTCATTTGTAGAAAACCAAACTATTGTTTTATTGCAAAAAAATTACAACTTGGTAACAATTTTGTTGCTTAAAATATATGCTTAATACATAATTTAGCAACGTTTTCTAATTGTCTATCTCCTATATCTCATTTTTTCTAGGTAGTTGACCCTCATCAATGTGACAATTTCATTGCAATTGTATGGTATATAACCAAGAGCTTACATTGATCATGTAGCAAGCTGGAAATCGCAATGTCTCCCGCATCTAATCAAAGTCACAAAACAAACAGTTGCGCAGGGAGCCACAAAAGTCTTCACCCAACGCACATCAATTACGAACACAGGTGGCAGTGTAACCTACTAGAGTTACATACGCTTCTCGGGGAACTTTCATGCACTTGAAACTAAGAGGACCGTATTGAACTCTGTTGGGAGGGGTATTGAATACATTGCCCTGCTAACACGGCGTTAGTCCAGACAAGAATGAAAGATCACAAAGAGAAGACTAACCAAACATTCTCTCGTCAGGAGACATCATCAACCTGGGTTGACAATGGGAAACGTGAAAAGTATTCGTCAAAAGAATAAGAAAAAAACACAGCGACAAAAAGAGAGAAGCTCATGAACTACATGAACGAGCAGTGGTTACTTGATTCTCAGAATAGCTATAAAGGACTGCCTCAACAACTGTGTCAATGAGATTTTCCTATGAACTATGCCACATGCTATATCTCCTATCTCTCTATCTCTATATATCTCTCTATATCTGCAATCGGTTGCATGTTGTTTGAAGGAGTAAAGTAAAACGCAACAAGTGTTACTTCATCCGTAGAGAATCATGACCGTAGTAATAATAACCCTCTGTCTCATATTCAAGACTTCTCGTTACGCTGCACCCTCACCAGCCAAAACAGATTCACGGTATTTAATTATTGGATCTGAGTTAAAGAACCTACAGTTAGGATAAGTGAGGGAATCTGTAATCATGATGCAGCGGCCAAATCGAAGCACATACCTATGAGTTTAGTTCATCATAGTCAGCATCTGTTGTACTGATGAATCCAGTTTTGTTGAACGTAATGAATATCACCAAATGGTTTCCAACATGTCCCCTACAACATAGCTTTAACACCTCAAGCCATATAAACAGTGTCAGTAATCGACAAATGTATGACCATTTCCATTATCAGCAGCAGCAGCAGCCACATCTTCAACATCAGTATGCATCCAGCAGTGCCCCTTGGATCATCATTTTAGCCAACAGGGTTCCATGAACCATTACAACAATGGTGGTATGTGGAACAGAATGGTTGGTAGTACCACCACCACCACCACTCCTACTTTAGCGCCTGCTTCTTCTCTTGGGCTTTTCTCTGGGCGGGATCATACGGGTGCTCTCTATATCTCCTATCGTCGTCCTGTAGACTGGGAACACATGAGACTCTCTCTACAGTTGATTACACAAATATAACTGAGTCCCTGGATCGACTTCCTCTTCCCACCCTAGTAGCTCACCAAAGGACGAATGGCAAGTATGTCTTCTACAAACTCAAAGATCAATTATGCAACTAGGAAGGGGTGGTAAGACCTCCACGAGACCGCCAACGGGTATTATGTCGAATGGGAATAATGGGATATCAGTGGGGGGTTTACATCCGAATGGTATGGGGGGGGGGGGTGGGATGGGAAAAGGCGTAGGTCTGAAACTGTCTGCCGGTGGTTCTCGTGATTGGTCCTACTCATTTTGAAGAGAGAAAGAGTTGTCAGTTTTCCGAGACAGTTTGTTTCTGCTGCCCTCTCTCTAATGAAATTACAAAATATGTTTATGACGAACAAAAATAAAGGATAAAACAATAAGAAAAGAGGACTTGAAAACGTATGTTTTGGAATTAAAGTTGTTTTTTTTAATCGTTTTATGCCAGTCTGGCCTCTTCCCTCTTCTTGTTTGTGTGTTCTTTTGATCTTCTATCTTGTTAGGGAAAACAGTATCTCCTTCCATTGGAGTTGAAACTCCCTAATCAAGAGCAAATGGTGCTATAACGGTTTGCACATTGTACATCAGAAACTGTACATTTCCTGAGATTTGCAAACTTTAGTTCTGGAAAGATATTGCTACCCCTTGCCTATCTTTCTGATGTATTTAACATGTCTCGCACTATTGTAAAGAAGCTAAATTTGACTTGATGTTGGACGTAAGAGATGTCCAAAACGAGAGGCAATATTACTGGCTTACTGCTATAAGAACAGCTCCTAGTGCATTTAGGATGTGAATTTGATTGGCTTACTGCTATAAGAACGGTTCCTAGTGCATTTAGGATGTGAATTTGATTGATCGTTCTATTGGCGTTCGTTAGGTTTGTGAGCATGATTTGTCATTGTTTAATTTGAAATATTTGTATACCTCTACATGTATGCAAAAGGGCATCCAATATCTTTATACGTTTTGAGCGACGATCTGTTGACACCCACCACACTGCTCCAAACGCACATGCCCGAAACTCTAACCTTGCTCGGCCGGAATAGATTTTCGATTAGTTCACAAACAACTTGTTTCAAATTTCAACACTATCCTCAGATTGCAAGTGGCAATCTAGCTGTAATTTAAGATGTAATACCATATGAATAACACTGAGTCCTGGTTATAGAGTATTAGTTTATATTCTTTATTAACGTCATTAGTTTTTGACAGTTAATCATATATCGATATTAAAAAGTAAATCTCTCTCCTATCTCAACAAGAACATAAAATACAAGTCTTTCAAAACTAGTATAGCAAGGAGAGATATGGTTGCTGACAATTTTGCAACCGAGTGAACACAATCCTCGTTACATTTGAAGATTGATAGATACAAGAAAAGTCATAAGCTCGAACAAATATCATGACATCAAGAAACCTAATAAACTCACCAAATAATGACTTTTGGCTCCCACCATCACCCATACAACAATGATGAAAAAGTAAAACTAAAAACTGCAATATTATCAATAATACAACAAGCTATACACTCGTTTTTGCCAAGCTTCTACATAAAGATGAACAGTACCCGCACACTGCTCGGTTAGCTGTCAACGGCCAAAAAAAAAAAAAAACTTTATGATCCCCTCCTCTTCTCTAGCCAAAAATAAAAGAAACAAAAAATTACGGGACCGTACTTCTCATTTTTAACTATTTACGTCGGAGTAATCGGCCTGGGCAAAAAAAAAAACGCGCGCTGTCATTTAATAAAGAACAAATAAACTATCAACATGAACCGAAAAATAAAAAGCACAAAATAATATGAAAAATAAATTGCTCATTTTAAAAGTGGTACTACGTCGTTTTTGACTAGCTTCTACAGTAAAATGAACAGTACCCGACCCACTGGGCCTGGTTACTGTTCATCGGCCCGGAAAAAAAAAAAAACTTTATAATCCCGCTCCCCAGTCGTTGCCAAAAAGAAATTTTTTTTACGGGACGTACTCTCATTTTTAACTATTTACGGCTTTCTATCGGGCTGGGCAAAAAAAAAACGCACGATTGTCATTTAATATAAGAACAAAACAAACTATTAAACATGAGACCGAAAAAATAAACCCACACAAAATAATATGAAAAAAAAATTGCTCAACACAAAATAAGAAATTTTTTACAAAAGTACTGACAGATAAAAAAATACCCGCAACATTAGGCCCAACAAATTTGCCCATATAAAAAAACAAACTAAAAAACAAAAAAAACTTTATAATCCCGCTATCCTTCTTTGGCCAAAAATAAGAAAGAATTTTTTTTTCAAAAGTGATACTACGTCGTTTTGGACTAGATGCTACAGTAAAATGAACAGTACCCGGCCCACTAGGCTCGGTTACTGTTCATCGGCCCAAAAAAAAAACTTTCTAATCCTTCTCCCCTTCTTTGGCCAAAAATAAGAAAGAAAAAATTTACGGGACGTACTCTCATTTTAAACTACCCACTAGGCTCGGTTACTGTTCATCGGCCCAAAAAAAAAAAAAAAAAAAAACTTATGATCTCGCTCCCCTTCTTTGGCCAAAAATAAGAAAAAAAAATTTACGAGACGTACTCTCATTTTTAACTATTTACGGCTTTCTATCGGCCTGGGCCAAAAAAAAAACGCGCGATTGTCATTTAATATAAGAACAAAACAACTTATTAAACATGAGACCGAAAAAATGAAGCCGAAAAAAAAAATTAATGCCCCACAACAACACGCGAAAAATTAACGCCCGCAGCAACGCGCGGGTAATCTTGCTTGTTCTTTTATAATTTAGTAATGAGATTTACAACTATTAGCGGCCTGTGTATTACCTAATTCAAGTGTGTTCGATTGCACTCTCTCTTGTGAGTATTCAATTTCATTTGTATGTGTTCACATGTATTCTTTACATTATGAGTGTCTAACTTTTAAAAAAAAAAAACAATCTAGGAAACTTTTTCTTTTTTCAAGTTAATAATATGTATTATATTCTATTATATATAAAGATTGGGTCATCCTTATTAAATTGGAGGCTTCAAGAGGAGTACTCCAA
>BQNB010052029.1:1985-13345 GCA_026074375.1 Tanacetum coccineum
AGGAGGATCCTGCCGATTATCCTGCTGACGGAGGAGATGATGGCGATGATGAGGATGAGCCATCTGATGATGATGAGGATGAGGAGGTTGATATTGAGGCTGATGACGAGGAGGAGGAGCACCCAGCTCCTACCGACTCTACAGCTGTTGCTTTACCTGCTATTGATCAGGCCCCATCTGCTGAGGAGACCGAGCCGTTTGAGACTGGTGAGTTTGCGGCCACGCCACCACCACACCCTGCATATCCTGTAACAGCTAGGATTTCTATTCCAGCTCCAGTACCTACACCAGCTTGGTCTGATTCAGAGGTTGCCAGACTTCTCTCTATATCTACTCCACCATCATCACCACTTCCCCAGATACCTTCTCCACCACTACCCCCGATACTATCACCACTACCAGTATCATTACCAGTACCTGTGTTATCTCCATCACCACCTGCTAGTCCTATTCATCCGTTGGGCTATCAAGCTGCTATGATCCAGCTGAGAGCTGAGGCCGCATCTACTTCCCATTCACTACCATTACCACACCCATCATACACTCCCATACCAGACCAGATGTACCATCATCAGGGACACCACCTATGTATTTACTCTCTACTGACCATAGAGCAGACAGACCCGAGGTTACCTTACCACCTCGGAAGAGGTTAGGTATCGCTCTTGGTCCTAGATATAAGGTCGGAGAGAGCTCATCTGCTGCTGCTGCTAGACCGACTGGAGGTCTTAGGGAAGACTATGGTTTTGTTGCCACTATGGATAGGGAGATCAGGCGTAATCTAGAGAGAGATGTTGGATATGGGATCACCAACTCTTAGGATGAGATAGTTGAGGCCATGCAGGGGACACCAGTAGTTACCGATGTGGCAGAGTTTAGCCAGAGGATGACAGAGTTTGAGACTAGGGTTAGGCAAGACACAAACGAGGTTTATACGAGGTTAGATGATGAGCAGACTGGGCGACAGCTATTGGATGGTCAGCTCAACATGTTGTTTAGGGATAGGCGTGCACATGCACGTACTGCTAGACTCATGGAGACTAAGGCTAGGATGTCCCGAGAGGCTTGGGGACGATCCATGGACGCGAGTAACCTTGCGTGTGCAGAGGTTATGTCGCTACGTACTACAGTGTTAGCTCAGCAGTCAGAGATTAGAGAGTTACAGTCCGCGGACCGTAGTAGACAGACGGTGATTACAAAGATGCTGGTAGCGGACCACGAGAGGCAGGTACAACTCGCTAAGGTACTAAAGCTAGTGAAGAGACTACAGACTCAGGTGGCAGAGTTACAGAGACAGCAGGGACCCGCTAAGGATCCTGCACAGCCAGAGCTACCGAAGGAGGCTGGTAGCAGTTCCTAGATCATGTTATGGCTAGTTATTTTGTACAGCCTACTAAGTATTACGGGTAACTCCTGGCTAGTATGGCTTTAGGTTGTATATATTCTTTTATCTTGTAACCTAATCGTTGTGATCGTTTTGTATCTGAACCAATCATGTATGTTTTCCAAATTATATGGAATGGTGGTATTATGTCATGTCTGTAATCGAATTTATTATGAATGAATGTCGATTTAGCTACACCATTGTTAATTTTAATTCAGTTGTGCATTTCACTGTGTGATGTGATCTCATTTTACTTATTGGGTATATGTCATGTCATGGTTATGATTTTATGAAATCTAACGGGTATTATATTTTCTTGTGATTGAAGAAAATGGCACCAAAACAAACCACCAGATCAACAACCGTCCCAGAAACAACCAACACCACATCTGTCACTAATGCCCAGCTTCAGGCAATGATTGATCAAGGCGTTACTGCCGCTTTGGCAGCACGTGATGCTAACAGAAGTACAAAATGAGCTACTCGTGAATGTACTTACACTGACTTTCTCAAATGTCAACCATTAAGCTTCAAAGGCACGAAAGGAGTTGCCGGTCTATCTCAATGGTTTGAAAGGATGGAGTCTGTTTTCCACATCAGCAATTGTACAGTTGAGAATCAAGTCAAGTTTGCTACTTGCACTCTCCATTCAGTTGCTTTAACATGGTGGAACACTCATGTCAAGACAGTTGGTCATGATGCCGCTTACGGTTGACAAATACTGTCCTTGAAATGAGATCAAGAAACTAGAAATGAAGATTTGGGATCTGAAGGTGAAGGGTACCGACTTGACAAGTTATACCCAACGCTTTCAGGAATTGGCTTTGTTGTGCGGGAGGATGTTTCCCGAAGAATCTGATAAAATTGAAAAATATGTCGGTGGCCTTCCCGACATGATTTATGGGAGTGTAGTGGCGTCTAAACCAAAGACAATGCAAGATGCAGTTGAAATTGCAACCGAGCTAATGGATAAGAAAATCCGCACATTGGCTGAACGCCAGACAAAGAGTAAAAGGAAGTTTGAGGACACCTCAAGGAACACTCAGAACCAACAACAACAGAACAAGAGGCAGAACACTGGTCGGGCCTACACTGCAAGGACTGGTGAGAAGAAGCCATACGGGGGATCTAAACCCCTATGCGCTAAATGCAATTATCACCATGACGGTCCATGTGCTCCAAAATGCCACAAATGCAACAAAGTTGGCCATTTTGCCCGTGACTGTAGGAGTACGGTAAATGCCAACAATGCTAACAATCAAAGGGGCACCGGGTCGGGTCAGAGACCTACTTGTTTTGAATGTGAAGCCCAAGGGAATTTCAAGAGGGAGTGTCCAAAGCTAAAGAACAACAACAATCATGGTAACCAAGGTGGAAATGGCAATGCTCCAGTGAAGGTGTATGCGGTAGGCCGTGCAGGGACTGACCCAGACTCAAATGTCGTGACGGGTACGTTCCTTCTAAACAACCGCTATGCCTCTGTCTTATTTGATACTGGTGCCGATAGAAGTTTTGTATCCACTGCATTTAGCTCCTAAATTGATATCATACCAACTGCATTAGATCACTATTATGACGTTGAACTAGCCGACAGGAGAATAATTGGGTTGAACACTATCCTTAGGGGTTGTACATTAAATTTCCTGAACCACCCATTCAACATAGACTTAATGCCCGTAGAACTTGGTAGTTTTGACGCTATAATTGGTATGGATTGGTTGGCGAAGTACCAAGCGATCATTGTTTGTGCGGAGAAGATTGTTCGCATCCCCTGGGGAAATGAAACTCTAATCGTTCGCGGTGACGGGAGTAACCGAGGAAACGAGACTCGTTTGAACATCATCTCGTGCACCAAAACTCAGAAATATTTGCTAAAAGGATGTCAAGTCTTTTTGGCACATGTTACCACGAAAAAGGCGGAAGACAAGTCGAAGGAGAAGCGACTTGGGGATGTACCCATTGTTCGAGATTTTCCCGAAGTATTTCTTGAAGACTTGTCGGGTCTTCCTTCGACTCGACAAGTGGAGTTTCAAATTGATTTGGTACCTGGTGCTGCACCTGTAGCACGGGCACCTTATCAATTGGCGCCTTCCGAAATGAAAGAGTTGTCGGAGCAACTGAAAGAGCTGTCCGACAAAGGCTTTATAAGACCCAGTTCCTCACCCTGGGGAGCTCCGGTCTTGTTTATCAAGAAGAAAGACGGATCATTCAGGATGTGCATTGATTACCGGGAATTGAATAAACTAACGGTGAAGAACCGTTATCCGCTCCCAAGAATTGATGATTTATTTGATCAGCTTCAAGGGTCGAGTGTCTACTCGAAGATCGACCTAAGGTCAGGTTATCACCAACTGAGGGTTCGAGAAGAAGACATTCCGAAGACCGCTTTCAGAACTCGTTATGGCCATTATGAATTTCAAGTTATGCCATTTGGTTTGACAAATGCACCTGCCGTATTCATGGATCTCATGAATCGGGTGTGCAAACCATATCTGGATAAATTCGTAATTGTCTTTATTGATGATATTCTGATATATTCGAAGAACAAGCAAGAACACGAAGAGCACCTTAAGTTAATCTTAGAGCTGCTTAAGAAAGAGGAGTTGTATGCCAAATTTTCTAAGTGTGAATTTTGGATTCCTAAAGTACAGTTCCTCGGTTACGTGATTGACAGCCAAGGTATTCACGTGGACCCCGCCAAGATCGAATCTATTAAAGATTGGGCATCTCCTAAGTCACGAACGGAGATTCATCAATTTTTAGGTCTTGCTGGGTATTATCGAAGATTCATCGAAGGATTTTCGAAGATTGCCAAACCAATGACCAAGCTCACTCAGAAGAAGGTCAAGTTTGTTTGGGGCGACAAACAAGAAGCAGCATTTCAACTATTGAAGCAGAAGTTGTATAGTGCACCAATACTGGCTTTACCTGAAGGAAGCGAAGATTTCATCGTATATTGCGATGCTTCGATCAAAGGTCTGGGCACTGTGTTGATGCAAAGAGAGAAGGTAATTGCTTATGCATTACGCCAACAAAAAATTCATGAGAAGAATTATACGACTCATGATTTGGAACTTAGAGTAGTAGTGTTTGCTCTCAAGATTTGAAGACACTATCTGTATGGAACCAAGTGCACGGTGTTCACTGATCATAAGAGTTTACAACACATACTAGATCAGAAGGAATTGAACATGAGACAACGTCGCTGGTTGGAGTTGCTTAGTGATTACGATTGCGAGATTCATTATCACCCAGGGAAAGCAAATGTCGTTGCTGACGCTTTGAGCAGGAAAGAACGAGAACCACCATTAAGAGTTCGAGCCTTAGTCATGACTATTGGCTTGGATCTTCCCAAAAAAATCTTGAATGCTCAAACTGAAGCACGAAAACCAAAGAACATCAAGAACAAAGATGTTAAAGGCATGTTGGTTGAAAATTCTAAGGATCCAGCGAAACTTAGAACAGAAAACTTAGAACCCCGCATGGATGGAACTTTATGCTTCAATGGTAGCAGTTAGTTACCATGTTATGGCGACTTGAGGACTGTGATTATGCACGAGTCCTACAAGTCCAAATATTCTATTCATCCGGGTTCTGACAAGATGTACAAAGATATGAAGAAACTATATTGGTGGCCTAATATGAAGGCCGACATCACCACCTATGTCAGCAAATGCTTAACTTGTGCTAAAGTCAAGGCCGAACACCGAAGGCCATCAGGATTGTTGGTACAACCCGATATACCTCAATGGAAGTGGGACAACATCACTATGGATTTTGTCACGAATCTTCCTAAGTCTTCGCAAGGCTACGACACCATTTGGGTGATTGTGGACCGACTCACTAAGTCTGTAATCTTCGTACCGATGAGAGAGACTGATCCTATGGATAAACTTGCAAGAATGTACCTAAAGGAAGTTGTCACGAGGCATGGAATACCTCTTTCAATCATTTGTGATCGCGACCCGAGGTTCGCATCCAATTTCTGGAGGTCACTTCAGAATGCTTTGGGCACTAGTCTGAATATGAGTACCGCGTACCATCCATAAACCAATGGGCAAAGCGAGAGGACTATTCAAACTCTCAAGGATATGCTGCGTGCTTGTGCGATCGACTTTGGAAAGGGTTGGGTTAACCATTTGTCATTAGTCGAGTTTTCATATAACAATAGCTATCACGCTGGCATCAAGGCTGCACCATTTGAAGCACTTTATGGTCAAAAGTGTCGTTCACCTGTTTGTTGGGCCAAGGTTGGAGAGGTTCAACTCACTGGTCCAGAAATAGTTCAAGAAACAACAGAGAAGATCATCCAGATCAAGCAAAGGATGCAAGCCGCCCGTGATAGGCAAAAGAGTTACGCCGATCTAAAGCGTAAACCGATGGAATTCCAAGTTGGGGATAAAGTTATGCTTAAGGTTTCGCCTTGGAAAGGGGTCATACTTTTTGGAAAACGGGGGAAGTTAAACCCTAGGTATGTTGGACCTTTCAAGGTGTTAGAAAAGGTTGGAGAGGTTGCTTACAAGCTTGAGCTTACAGAAGAGCTGAGCAGGGTTCACAATACATTTCATGTATCCAACTTGAAGAAGTGCTATGCCGACGAACCGTTAGCCGTTCCGTTGGATGGACTTCATTTTGATGACAAGCTTTAGTTTGTCGAGGAACCCGTCGAGATCATGGACTGTGAAGTTAAACGGTTAAAGCGAAGCCGCATCCCATTAGTTAAGGTTCGATGGAACTCCAAGAGACGTCCTGAGTTGACATGGGAACGCGAGGATCAATTCCGAAAGAAATACCTACATCTCTTCACAAAGACCGCACCGCCGTCAAGTCCCGCGTCTTAAGCCTTAAGGACAAGGCTCACTTAACGAGGGGAGACTATAATACCCCATGTTTCAGGGTCATTAACGTCATCAATAAATCCACTGTGTATTTTTAGTATTGTACGCGTTTGCTTTTAACCGTAATCGTTAAGTTAAATCGCGTAAGTTAAAATGATCATTCAATGTAAACGGGCGTCAAACAATTAAATGTTTACATCAAGCAAGTGTTAAATAATTATTTTGAGGATAATTATTAACATTGTTCATTTTATTTTATTGGCTACGTAAATTGTGTACGTTTCGCGATAAAATTTCATTTAGGTATACCCGGAACCACCACAATTTATCTACGCTTCAACAAATACTTATTTTTACATCCAACGCTCAAAGTTTTATAAAACTTTTCCCAAGTTAATATTATTAGTCACCTTGTACATAAGAAAAATGAACCAAGACATACACATTACAAAATAAACATCTTTATGTAGGGTCATTGACGTCGTCAATAAATCCACAATGTATCTTTTGTATTGTACGTGTTTGCTTTAAATCGTAAACGTTAAGTTAAATCGCGTAAGCTAAAAGCGATTATTCAATGTAAACGGGCATCTAACGATTAAACGTTTACATCAATCAAGTATTAAATAATTATTTTGAGAATAATTATGGTCCTTGTTCATATTATTTTTATCGGCTACGTAAAGTGTTTACGTTTCGCGATAAATTAAGTTTAGGCATTCCCGGAACCACAAAAATATTTCTACGCTTCAACAAATACCCACAATTGTACCCAATACCCAAAGTTTTATTAAACTTTACCCAAGTTAATATTACTTTACACTTGTTACATTAGAAAATAAAACAATACATGAATACTTTCAAGTAAACACCTTTTATACAAAACCTACAACTTGTAACATATGAAATTTACACTAGATATTTAGTTAATATCAAAAGCCTTCTAGAATCCCTTTCCCCCCCCTCTATCCCACGGCATACACAACAACAAGAGACATAGAGCACACAAACTACACAACTTGGTCTTGTACAACACTCTTGCATTTATACCTAGTCTTGTTATGTCTCAATTTGACCATAAACATCCCTTAAGACCCTCATCTTGTTTCTTGACCACTATTGCATCTTTTTGACTAGCTAATACACATATATACTAGTATGCATTAGATAAACACATACAACACAAGAACACTTGGTGTAAAAGATCAAAAACTCTCCCTTTTTGCTCCTTATAAGCCACGACTCAAAACACCCCTTTATAGCAATCCATACAAATTTTTCTACAACATATACAAGCCATCACACATCATTCCTAAGATATACTAAGGTGTTTGCAAGCCTTGGTTAACCATTTACAAGTATTTATCAAAGAAAGGAAGCTAGGATTTTCAATTGGAAAGTTAGGGTTTCTTGGTTATAAGCTTGGGTTTAAAGTCTAAACAAGGGTTTAACACTTATTTCTCAACATCATTATTCATCACACTAAGGTTATCTAAAGCCCTTAACTTTTCCTTTTCATGGTTATATGTATATATGATGTTTATGTAGTAAAATCACCATTTAGGACTTTTAATCATGTAAAAAGAGTTTTTACTTGTGATCATCATTTTGTACACTTTTACATACGTTGTGACATTGATAATATCATGTTAAAATAGATCTATAAGTGTTATACCATGTTGGTTAAGTGTAAAAATGAATATATACAAATTAGGGTTTTCAAGGTTACTTAATATGTTACAAGTAAAAGTATTGCAAATGACTTATTAATCTTGTTCATGGACTTTTGTTTATGTTATATGAATACTAAAATAAGGTTATAATGGAAGTATAACTCTTGTACACACTTGGTTAATGTATAAAAAGTTCATATGTAAACTTGTTAAATTAGGGTTTCTTTAATAAGTTTTGATTAAAAGTGAGATTAAGACCTTGTTAACTTGGACAAATGGACAAACTATGGACTTATGGACTTTATTATATATATGACTTATGATATAAAGTGAGGTGGAAGACTTGTGGTAAATTTACAAAGGTAAAAAGTACATAAAACAAGCCTTATATAAAAGTATACATATAGAACATAAAGGGGCTGTTTGGATTTCGAATTTCAAACAGTGAGTTTGATGTTTTATAAAGATAATACACCTCACGACGATTCCAAAAAGATAAGAAACTCGAAAAACGGATTAATAACGAAAAAGATACGCTAATTACGAGTTATACGTTAATTAAACGGGTTTATAAAATAACTTTTATAAAAATTATACAAAACAGAAAGTTTGATGTTTTTAACAGATTATACACATTTCTAGGATTCCAAAATGATAAGAATCATAATTTATCAATTAATAATGAAGGAGTTATGAATTTTGCAAGTTTATATACTTAAATATATAAAAATAACTTTTATAAAAAGATACTGTTCATCAGAGGACATGAAATACCAAAAATGTCATATTTTGATACATCGTCTTAATACGAAAGCGTGGACGTAAGAAACGGACTTGAAACACGAAAGTTATGCCATATTTACTAAAACGATATTTATAAATGTTTTACAATTATAAATATGTTTTCGCAAGTGCAAATAGATGGTGATGTAGCTACATAGACTTGTATATAATGTTAGTTAATCAAAGCGATTAGTACTTATACGACCTATGTTAATTTAGATTGCATTCGATCATTTACGTGACGCTTTATCTATGATATTTGGATTATCAGTAACTCAAGGTGAGTTCATAGCCCCACGTTTTACATGATTTTGTTTTATAAGTTTTTAGGGTGAGAAACATGCATTGTTTTACAATTGGACACAAGTGGTTAAGTTTTACATTATGATTACGTGTTTCCTAAGTAGTGATAACCCTAGTTCAGCCCATTATCATGAACTGTCATTTACTGGATTGCGAGCGCGAATATTATGAATAGATCTATTGGGATTGACATCCCCGTTCGGGTGATTAAACTATCACTGGGCAATACGAACGTATACCCATGTCGAACATAGGATGTTGCGGGTTTGGTTAAAACATCATATACGGACAATATAGGCCATTTATATGGTATTCATTTATGTCGAGCTTCAAGTGTATGTGTATAAGAGCAAGTTATTACATTTGTATGATGTCTTGATCTGTTGCATTATATACACTTGGGAAAAATCTTTGATGGTCCCTACAATATATGATTTATCAAAAACCTATGAATTCACCAACATTATTGTGACGTTTTAAAGCCATATGTTTTTTCATTCAAGAGATCAGTAGCATAAGGTGCCAAGGATACATTGGTGTTTTGTTTTGGGATGTCATGCTAACTGAATATGGTTGCATTATATTTTAGGAAACTCATGTGTTGTGAAACCAGTATCTTTGTAATAATAACAATGAAACAAGTTAAAGTTAGGGCTACATTTGTATCAAACATTTGTTAAATCCAATGTATCAGTTTTAAAACGACTTTTTTTGGTCGTTCTATATATATCTTGTGTTTTTGATCTGAGAAGTAACACGCCCCGGACCCTTATTCCGCTGCGACCCAATTTGGGGGTGTTACAGTTTTTGTTTTAAAAACTTTTTGGGTTTTGGCAAAAATGTCCTCTAAGGTTTACTAGAGCTTCTATTTTTCCTAATCAATTTAGCCTAAGGTAACAAGTAGGTTCACTAATGGCATAACTAGTCCCTAAGGTTATTAATCAAGAAAAAAACTTACATTTTGCAATAATACCCTTAATGAATTAAACACATAACAAAATAAAGCCCGATTGAGTTAAAATTAATTAACTCCCCTTTAATTGTTCACCCTTTATTGTTTAAAATCTTTTTCCGATTATCACATGATTAATTATGAAGAAGATATTTGACATTTTCTCCCCCTCAAACAATGACCCATTTTCTATTTAAAGAGCTGTAGTCGTTGTTTGAGTGGTCAAATGTCTTTTGAAAATGATTTTTCTAATGAATTCCTGAAGATGATTATATTATTTTTGAAAATCAACACCCAATAAATAAGATTTCTCTTATTTAGACACATAAGCGCACTGACTCGTACACTTATGGAATATAGGAAACACGGGTTGTGATGCAAAGTAATCACAAGCCTTTGCATGGTCATAAAGTAGACATTTTGCTCCGAGAATAAATTCTCGTTGAGAGGTCAAGTTTTCTTTTTGAAATACTTGCCTTTAAGATGATGACTGGGTTGCTATCCGAAATAATAGCAAGCCATTTTTGGCATGTTTTGAAAGCTTTTTAACTTCCGCTTCGAACTTCATTTACAGCCTCGTATCATTATTAAATGACATTTCTAAGCCCGTAAATGTTATCGATTTTCAGAAAACATGTCAGAGATACATATTTTTATATATATTCTGATTTTCTGATTTTTTAAATTTTAATTTTGTTTTTGAAAAATTTATATCAATAGAAAAATATTTTTGTGTTTTTAAGTTGGGTAAAAGCCATAAATTACCAACGTACTTTCCAAAATTTCCCGACTTGAACCTTTTACTTTTTTACTAACTATGTCAAGCTTCAGTGTCATGAGCTTAGGGCAACGTAATTACATTTATATGATGTCTGCATCTGTTGCATTATCATACACTTGGGAAATCTTGTGGTCCTACAATATATGATTTATCAAACCTATGAATTCACCAACATTATTGTTGACGTTTTAAAGCAATGTTTTTCAGGGGATCAATAAGCACGAGGTGCGATGGATACATTGGTGGTTTTGATTTGGATGTCATGCATTAAAGATTTTGTCGCATTTCATTTTATGGGCTGAAAATCTTTGTATTTTGATCAAGTGAACAAGTTAAGCTTCGGGCTTATGTAACAATTACTTTGTTAAATCCAATGTATCATTTTCAAACGACTTTTTGGTCGTTCTTTATTTATCTTGTATTATTGATCTGAGAAGTAACACGCCTCGGACCCTTATTCCGCTGCGACCCAATTTGGGGGTGTTACAATATGCTTTATAGATGGCGACACTTGCAAAACAATACGCGGAGGAGGACCCGATCTTGTGACCAGACATGAAGCAAATTGTGATTACTCTTTCAAATATTCTTTTATCATCTGTCGAGTGGGAAGCTACTCTTGCCGGAACAGCCAAGTGTTCAGTGG
>BQNB010052029.1:15264-40685 GCA_026074375.1 Tanacetum coccineum
AATGAACCCTTCATCCTGGCCTTCTAATCTTTCTTTCTTTCCAAGCTTTGAATCATAGCCCTTGATTCTTTGTCATATAACTCTGTCCAATCAAAGAATAGAGGATTGCCAAGGTGACTTGTCTTCTTCATGGGATAATAGGTTAAATTGGGTGTCGGGTTGTGGGGAAAAAGTTAAGGGTGTTTGTATGTTAGCAGGGTACACGACAGGGATGAAGGAATAGTGCTTTTGGTTTGGCGAGAAATGGTTTATCGTTTGATTAGTTAACGAGTTAGGGGAAAGGGACTAATGGTGTAAACGTGTAAGGATTGTAGGGGCTAATGTTGTAAATCCTAAGGACTAGCAGTGTTAGTCCTTAAGGACTAACTGTGAAAGGGTTTTAAAAGGGTTATGGGCTAACGGGGTTATCCGGTTTGGGCCTTAGTTAAAATGTTATGGGCTTTTTAATTTGGTTTGGGCCATGATTTATTTAAGAAGGATTTTGGGCTTTTTGATTAATTAATAAGCACTTTGGGCTGACTCGGCCCATTAACTCGAGTACAGGTTGGCCCAATAAGATGCTTATGTCTTCGGCTTTGGTTTTTTCACGCTCTTTCCATTCCCGTGCTCGGCTTTGGCTTTGTTTTTGTCCTTTATTGAATATCCGTTACCTGCACAACACAAATAGCAAAACACACATATATTTGGCATTTTATGTCTGTTTTTGGTTATTTAGGCTTGTTTTCATAGGTAAAAGGTATGTGTAATTAAGCACATACCACGTACCATGCATGTGGTGCTTGTTTGAGACCGTAGAGGGACTTTTTAAGCTTGTACACATGCAGTGGGTTATCCTGATCAACAAATCCAATTGAGAAACATAGACCTCTTCTTTGAGCTCGCCATTTAAGAAATTTGTTTTAACGTCCATTTGGAAGATCGTCATATTCTTGTTGGCTGCATTTCCTACGAAGATACGGATGGCCTCTATTCTTGCAACCGGTGTAAATGATTCCTTGAAATCGATACTTTCCTCTTGCCTGAATCCTTGAGCAACTAGTTTCGCCCTATTCTTTAGTACCTCGCCAAATTCATCTGTCTTGACCTTATAATAACATTTAAGTTTGCATGACTTTGTCTGGACACGACACCAATTCCCAAACTTGTAGCCTTTCAAATTCATGAATTTCTTCTTGCATTGCATCGATCCATGACGGTTCGGTCATTGCTTGTTTGAAGTTCTTTGGTTCGACTAAAGTTAGGAAGGTATCAAAATAACACCAGATGTCGTCAATTTCGAGTTGCTTTCTCGTGGAGACAGAACAAGAAGGATCACCGATCATGTTTGCTATAGGATGATCCTTAGTCCATCTACCAAGGTGTTCAAATGGAGTGTGGGTGTGTCTCACATTCGATGATGATCCTTGAGAAGTCGAGTCTTCATGAAAAGATTCATGAAGTGGATCATCACGAAAAATTGGTGTTTTTGGTGATTCTTCAAAACCTTGTGAACTTGTTTGAGAATTTTATTGTTATATGTGTTGATGGATACTTGTTGATGGAGCGTCCTGGTCAATGAAGTTGACCACAGGCAAACAAAAGAGTGTGGGAATCAGCTAAAACTACGACTCTGGGGCAACAGATTTCTTGAACTAGAGAACAGCAATTGATGGAGGATTGAAATATTCATCGAACATAGGTTAAAATAAGCGATCCCAATCATCTCTTAGTGGTGGAATACAAGGTTGTTGAGAAACAGGGTTTGGAACGAGTCCTAAACTAGATGTAACAGGAGTCATAGAATGAAGCCCGGGTCCTAAACTGAATTGTTCAGAAGCCATTGCTGTCAGCTTAGCAAATGTCACATGAATTGTTTCTATAATTTTCTGGGTTCTTTTGTTGTAGATTCTGAACGATTTCTTTGCGGGCGCGTAACCAACAAAAATACCAATGTCAGCTTTTGCATCTAATTTACCCAGGTCGTCATTGTCATTGGTAGGATAACAGAGTGCACCAAAGACATGAAAGAATGATAAATCCGGTTTCTTATCTTGCATAAGTTCATTTGATTTTTTTATTTTAATGGTGTTTTGTTGTATCAAGAGGCGGATTAATGATACGGTTTTGGTGTAACAGGCTGTATTGTTTGCGTCGGCACAATAAAAATATAGTGACTTAGAAAATATTAACATTGTACGAGCAGCTTATACAAGAGTTCGGTTTCGCCTTTCGACAACATTGTTCTGCTAAGGAGTGCGGGCAACAGATGTTTGATGCGTGATGCCAACATTTTCATAAAATTCATGAACTGTCTGATTGACAAATTCGGTTCTATTATATGTTCGAACATTACGAACATTGGCATTCAAACAAACTTGAATATTTTTGATGCATTTAATGATGGCCTCAGGAGCTTCATCTTTTGTCCTCAAAAATCTGACAGAAGTAAATCGTGAGTAATCGTCAACAATCACTAAGATATACCTTTGCCCGTTAATACTCGCCACACGCATCGGGCCACACAAATCCATATGCAAAAGATATAGCTTCTCTTGGTTAGTGTCTTTAGCTTTGGGTTGACGGGAGAATTTCTTGCTTTTTTCTAATGCACATGCTGAACACAGATACTCTTTCTAAAATTTAAGTCTTGGAATGCCTCATGCAAGACGTCTTTGCTGCGTGTTAAGATGTACAGAAGTTGAGATGTGATAAACCGACGGTGCCATAAACCAGCTCTTTAGGTCTTTGACACTTTGGATAGAAGAAGATCGAAGATGTTTTAAGAATGTCTTCAGAGACAATTGTGTACAAATTTGTTCTCGGGATCCAACCCAAATGTAGATCAAAACACCTTCTAAATTACTAATAAAGCAAGTGTTAATTCTAACAATGCAACTTACAAGATCAGTGTCGCATAATTGACCAACAGAAACACGTTATTCTAATCCCATCTGGTCGTAGTATAATCTTGAGATAGTACATTTCCAGATGATAGTCATCATTACACACATAATCTTGTAATATGTCGGTTCTTGATTCTACGTACACTAGAAATTTACTAACAAAGTTCATGAGCTGAGAGCGGTTCCCTGTCATATGTTTCGAACATCCGGAGTCCAGATACCAGAGAACAATCTGGACAACCTGTCATGACAAGAGAAGAAGACGATGGAATATCTGTAGCATTGGATCCCCAAGTATGATTGGGTTCTGAGTGGTTAGCATTCTTAGATTCTACAATCTTAGCCTTTTTACTCGAACCTACTTTTAACCATTTTTTGGGTTTCTTTCTATAGACTTTAAGCTCTGGTTTTTGTGTTTCAACTGAGTGGGAAGTGGTTTTCTTAGGAGGCACTATGTTAGCTGAAGTGATCCTAGTTAAAGGGCACGAGTTACCAACTATAGTGAAAGTTCTGCCTGTTGGTTTCCACTTAAGTCCTACTTCAGTGAATACATGACCCGTAGGTTTCCAAATATTTTGTTTTTTATGTTTCTTAGCAGATTTAGCACGGCTATTCACATTTTCTACAAAATCAAGAAGACACATATCATGAACATCATCAAACATAGATTTCTTACAAGTAGCACAAATAAGTTCAGAAATCGCTTTTAACAGTGAATGCTTAACATCAACATCACGAATAGGTTCAACAACACGATTCTTTTTATTAACTTTCCTAGGTTGGGCTTCTACTTTATTCTTTATGTTCCTACTTGTTGTTTGCGAGATCCTATATTCTTTTATATGCTGTAGGCTTTGATCCGCAATTACTAGTAGAACACTTCAATCCTGTAGGAGACAACACAGGTGTGTTAGAATCTGATGTTGTAGATGACTTTACCTGTTTAATGTTTCTTGAGAATGTGAGAGGTACAGCAAACCTAACTTTCTTGACATTGTTTTTGGATGTGACAGCAACCTTTTTTGCACTAAGTTTAATCGCATTAGGGCATGTATCTCAAACAGATATCCGGTACTCTTGATTCATTGGGAATGCATACAGCAAAAGTCTAACGCATTATCTAAAGGTGTTTTTGCTTTAGCTTGTTTTGACTATTCCCCATAGAATATATATTGTTCTGAGTGTACTTAGGTATCTATGTGAGCTTTCCCCCCCTTAATTTTGCCAATAAACCTAGGATCCAAAGGTTTAAGTCTAGCTTGAACATGCGTGGAACAATAGGTGTTGGCAAGTGGTATTCTGTGCTTGCTATTTCAATAATTTCTTTTCCTTTTAATTTTCGTAAATCGTTTTTCAATGATGTTATCACAAAAACCTTATCTTGAATTTGAGCTTTTAAATCCTCATTTTCAGCACATTTCAAGTTCAGTTTATCAATTAAAGAGTCACTCTGTTCTTTAGTACGAACACGTATCTTTTTTATTGAGTCAAACTGATCTTTAAAAACCTGTTTCACATGATTAATTTCTTTACAAAGACGCACATTTTTCGAAAGCAATTTTGCCACACTATTTTCCAATTCCACATTTTTGGTCTCTATTTCACAATAATCATAATTGACATTCTCTTCCTTGGACTTTTCTCTCATTGATTTTATAATATCCTTCAACTTACAAATGGTAGTGTCTTTGTCTTGTAGTTAAGCTTTCAAATCATTATTTTCAAAAAATTCTGGAATTTCGAGAGCATTTTGATTATCACAAGATTCATGTTTTTGAAAAATTTCTTAATTAAGTTGTATTGACAATTCAAGAGAAATACAATGTTTTTCAAGTTATGAGTAACTTTTCAAAAGATCATTATGCGCATTTTGTGATTTCAAAAACTCGGCACTAAGATTGAAACACTTATCATAAGATTCATTTCTCTTTCTATCCATATTCACAGATTCACCAATCAAAGACATAGAGTTCATCACAGTTAAAAGAACATCTTGAGACATGATTTACTGTAAGAGTCGATCATTTTCCAAAATTAATTCTTTTTAGCCAATGTTCCAAACATTGTTGTCATCTAGGACTGTGTCCAGCCAGATTCCCATTGGTCAAAAACTGTTTGTACTTCCATTATTTCATTTAGAAGATCTTTATCAAACACATTGAAGATGTCTTTTAAAGATTTTAGAAATGGAATAATTTCCTTGTTAAAAATAGCTTTAGTATGTTCAAACCCTCATTCACCTTCTGTACGAGCATCAGGTGTAGTCCTTATCTTCACCACGTTGTCAAACCTGGCAAGGTGAACTTTAAGCTTTTTAAGGCTTTCATTCACCAAGCTTACCTTAGGAAGTTCCTTAGGAGCTTTTATTTTGACAGGTGATGCATCAGAAGATTTACTGGTCGGATTGGATATATGTAACCAGAAAGCTTGTTCAGCTGACAATTCTTGTTGTGGAGTAAAACGTTTCCCAAAACTTTCAGATAGTCTATTTAATTTTTCATAATCAATAGGTTTATGAGAAATGTTTTGTTTAATGACCTCTAGATCCTTTTCTTTTTTAGATATGTTTAATCGACTCTCTTCTTCCAAAATCAATGTTTCCTCATCATCACTTACAAGCATAGCAACATGTTTAACAGACATAACAATACCATCATACAAGGTTGGTTTAATCCGCTTAGCTTTCCTAAGATAAAACAGATTTTGATAACCTAGAGCTTGTTTGTGTATATTATCATAAAAAGCTTGAGGCTTTGTTAACATGTGCACTATTTGAGCAGATTGACCCACTTTAAAAAGAATATTATCAAGTTTCGTTATCTTTTTTTCCAAATCAATTTCGTTTTCTATATATTTATCTTCCTTTTCTTTGGATTCACTTTTGAAAACATTGAATGTTTGCAATAAACACTCCTTTTCTTTAATTTGTTTAGAAAGATTTTGCTCAAGTGAGTCAACTTGTTCTTTCAGTGCAAGATTTTCTTTAATCATATCATTCATTTGAGAATCAATTATTTTTTCACGACTACTTAAATCAATATTAAGACGTTGTTCAAGTTTTGACTCGTTCTTTATACCTCTATATCTCAACGGTTATTGATTCATTATTTTGTTCCTTATTAGCATTTTCCCAATTATTTACATGATTAATCATTTGTTCAGACATTTGTTCAATCAGAGATAAGATCATTGAATCTTGTTGTGCCTGCAAATTAGTATCTTGAACATTTGCCTGTTGTGTTTTTTGCAAATATTGAGTGTACGGAATGATATTACTATCACTATGTATCTCATTATCTGTAAAATCCACAACTGGTGATTGTTCAAAATCCTGTAGTGCATGCACACTTTGATTTTCCATATCATTCAGATAGGTTTTAGAATGAGGTACCTCTGAGATAACGTCAAAACCATAGTTGGAAATGTTAGCCATGAGAATCGCTTTTGCATTTAAGATATCATCACAGTCAGAATCATAAGTATCAAGATCCTCAGTCTGAAAAGAAGCATTGTTTAGAATGATTGTCTGAACAGCTTGACCATTTGGAACCCCTGGATCTGTAAGAAATACGAGTTTCTCTTCATCCAAAATTTGTCCAGCTTTCTGAGCTTCAGCTAACATTGCTTTATCCTTATATCATGCTGCATTCCTTGGTCACTTAGGCTGAGAGCATTGCCTAGCCATATGTCCTTCACCTTGATAGTTGTAGCATTTAACAACCCGTGCCTATCCACTTGCATTGTTTCCCCCAGAACTAGTAGCATTACTCTTATACCTAGTTCCAGAATAACTTTGACCTTGTCTCCCTGAACTTGTTGCACTGTGACCCTACCATCTTGAATAGTGGCTTGGTTTCTCGTATTAGAGGAAGTTCTATGTTGATTGTTGGTTGAGGGGAACCTTGAGGAAGGTACAACTATTAGAAAAGCCATTGCCTTGTTGAGATAAGCAATTGGATCATCTCCTAGAGAAAATACAAGAACAACAAAACCTGAGTCCACAAGAGGTGACTCAGTCATTGGTTGTATAGAAACTTGAGGTGATTGATAAGCGATATGTGGAGCAGATGAGGTTTGATGATTCATTTGAGACTGATATGGATATGATGGTTGAACTGATGAATGATTGAATTGACGTTGTGATGGATAAATAGATGAGTAATGTTGAATTGGATGAATTGATCCATACTGAGATGTTGGAAACTGTTGTTGAATCTGTGGATTGTTGTATTAAGATAGATAAGTGTTGAAGTGAGGTGGTGTCATCTGCTGATTTGCAACAAATGAAAGTGGATCTTGATTACGTTCACGTAGAATATGGACTTCATTTGCATGGAGTTCGTGTTGTTTAAGATATGCATGAAGCTGATCAAAGTTGGTAGTATGCAAATCCTTTACAAGCTTGACATCAGTCACAAACTTACTCCATTCAGGTGGAAGATTGTTTAAGAACTTGGTATTAACTTAAAATTGCTCCATTTTCATGTTGTAAATGTTCATGTCATTAATCAACTGTGTGAATCTCAAGTAATATTTATGAAGTGATTCCCCCTTGATGTGAGTAAACTTATCAAATGCATCATATAGTTTGCACTCTCTTTCCTACTTAGTCAAAGAGGTACCTTGCATCAGTAATTGAACTCTCTCCCATAAATCCTTGGCAACTCTATGATGATTCACAAGTGAATAGATATCGGCTGGAAGACCTTGAAGAATGATATTGGTTGCCTTCATATCACAATCAGCTTGAATTTTCTTAGCAGCAGATAATTCATCATATTTCTTTGTTCTGGCCACCCCATTCTCTTCAATAGTAGGCCAAATGAGTGGACCATTTTCAACTGATTCAAGTATCATTCTTCTGTGCTCTCTGTTTTACATGTAAAGTTCCATTCGACTTTTCCAAGAATCATACAAGTCCTTGTCCAACATTGGTGGACGATTGTCAGCACGAGAGAGTATCATGTACTCAGCAAGAGTATTCTTTTGTCCAAGTGGAATAAATGAATCCATGTTGATTTGATTTTCTTAGATTACTTGTGGATCGAAAGGTGATTGAAAGTAATTGTGTTATTTAGTGAGTTGTCTTTTGAGTGTTTTAAGTCTTGAAACTACACGGGATTTTACAACTCTTGATAAAACCGAGAAGACAATTTAATGTCACGGGATTTTACAAATCAAAGAGATAAATTGTATAATTTACTTTAGCAAATTTGAGTGCAAGTGAATTAATTTTCCTTTTAGAAGTTGTTAAATCGCCTTGTAAAGAAAGTTGTTAAATCGCCTTCAAAATATTCTCCAATTGTACTAAAAAGTTGCTAACATATAAATCGCCTTGATAAGGAACTCTGCTAAATCGCCTTGCAAAGGAACTCTGTTAAATCGCCTTGCACTAGGAAACTGTTAAATCGCCTTGCACTAGGAAGTTGTTAAATCGCCTTGCACTAGAAAGTTGTTAAATCGCTTTGCACTTAAAGATTGTTAATTCGCCTTCCATTGCCAATTGCTAAATCTCCTTCCAAAGTACAATTGCTAATTCGCCTTGCACAGAACCTTGCTAAAATTCCCTTTATACAGTACGAAACTCAAAATCTTCAAAACACAAAAACACCACTTTTAGATTCGTTTTTTTACACCAAAATTTCTTGTAAACTATATACTAACCTATAGGTACCTTAGAAGAATGCAAATTTATGGGTTTTAAGCAAAACAAAATTAAAAATCAGAATTGCACTTCTAAAGACATTTCGAACAAATAATGCCATACAAAATGTGATGTATATTTGCTTTGATACCCTAAGCTTTACAAAATAACCCAAGGATACTGATTAGATTTAACTATGTAAAATGATCTTTTAGTGTACCAAAGATCTTCGAAAACAAGAAAAATAAAAGAAAAATGGTACGGTTTGAGAAAAAAAAAACATAACAAAGGAAGAACAAACGCAAAACTAAACCAATCACGCGATGGCCTATGATACCAATTGTAGAATGCTAGTAATCTATAACACCAAATAACAATGAAGAAATTCTAGAGAGAGAAAGTGGATGGGAGGAAGGTTCTAGTAAGAGAAAGTAACAAAGAAAGAAAGATTAGATTATGTGTGAGAAATGAACCAACCAACACCCACCGCCTCTCCATGTTGTGGAGACGGCAAAACCAACACCCAAGACAAAATGCAAACTGCTTCACAAATACCCACCTCTTTAAAAGTATATTACAACACAACCTATAAGACCTCGAATTAAAAGCACGAAAAGTATATACTAGCACCTCACATAAGTGTTTGGGATTCTCTCTTTCTCTCGGGTGTATAATAAATTATAACATAATGGGGAAACGGAAAATCAACACTCATTACCTGTCATAGCATATAAATTACCATAGGCTTGGTAAAGGATTAAACTTCCACTGCTAGGCGTAAGCATTATTCATTACTATCCAAGAGGTCTTTTAAAGAGTAGTGGGGTGTAGGTGTAAGATAACATTAACTGAAACGGAAACGGATGGGATACATTTGGGTGGTGACTTTGGGTGAATTTGGAGTGGAAGGGTTAGGTAATTATTTATAAGAATACACGTTGGTTTGGTTGCTAAGCCAAAGACTCAGACAAAATATACAAACTCTACACAACTCTACATCAATCTCTTTCTTTTTCTTTTCTTGACTCTAATATAAACATAGACATAAGCAAATGGCAGCCTGTACATTATTTTTTACTTTTTTTTCATACACTTTTGCCCTGCCATTGCTTGAACATATAATACATCATGGGGATTTATAGATGCACCCCTCCACTTGAACTTTTACATACTCGATTATTTACAATCTAACTAATGACGCGATTTGAGGTGGATCAAAATAACATGAAGCTTATTAAGCTCTATTAGGGGTAATAAATTACTTCTTCCTCAATTCTTCATAAGATGAATACTTCCATGAATCCCAATCGTCCTAAAACAGTATTTACAAGGATAAGGACTTAGCAACCGTGTACTCAAATAATTAACTTGGGTTAAAACAATAATGTACTAAAAGCAAGTACATATAAGGTAGGCTAAGGCGATTTAGGTGTAATGATTGGTTTAAGGGTGACAATGCTCTTCATTAATAGTCCGGCTTAACTAGAAAATTACGAGATCCGTGAAAAATGATATGCTCGGAGGGTTGTACTAGGGATATCCTGCACTAAAAGTGAGTGCATGGCAAGGGTGTATGATAGTTATATAGTCGATGTGACCATAATAACAATTACATGTTTAAAACATGGGTTAATCCTAGTGCCTCTTATCTAGCAAATCCTAATACTCACATGCGGTCTCGGAATGCATCACAAACACAAGTTCTAGAATTTAATATGCTATCGGTACACTCATATAATTTAATACCGATATCAATGCTCCAGAAAAGGCAACTAAGACCATACGTACACATCTGTAACGACAAAATAGACACATATGACTGCATTTGAACCTTAACTAGAGAAAGCTAAAGGCATAAAATATATTGGGTATCAATAATGGATACCCGAATTCCTAAAGATCTAAAGGCGAACCTCACATTTTGGGTGGAATTTTGAGGGTTTTTATGCTAGTCATACACATTCCTATCCATGAGACGTTATTAATACTTGGTTTTCGTCGGTACGTGTCATAAATTTTTTTAACTTTGGGTCAAAATTACCTTTTTATGCTATGTTTTGATATATTACCCATCTTTTTAAGAAACAAGCAAATGGCAAATGAAGGAATAGTTTCTAAGGCTTATTTCCCCCTACACTTAAGTTGAACATTGTCCCAAATTTTCTATAGAAGTACCCGTAAAAATGAATAAAAGGAAAATAAAACAAGTAAAAGAAACTACTCCCCTGGTTTGCTCAATAATGGAGAAGAAACATCCCACAACTGGTTAAATCTTCCTCCAAGAATCGTCCAATGAAAACATCCTAAGATCTTCCAAGCTTCTTCTTGTCAAATATAACCTGTAATCAAAGACAAAGACAACTATACCAAGCATAAAATCGGTGGGATAGATAAATATACAATGAGAGTTTAGGGTTTCGACTCTATGAAAGCAGTAAAGATAGGATGAGAGTAATGATATAATTATAGGTTTATGCAGGTTTACAAAAGAATTACAAATTTTAAATATTGCACATTTTATTTTTCAGAAATACTTGAAAATTTTCGAATTTTTACATAGCTGGAGACGCGACGCCGTCAGGATAAATCCTGACGCCGTCTCCAGCGTCTGTGAAAATTTCTTCTTCGTTTTTAATGAGAAATTTCCTGCACGCAATTTTATTAGTCAAATCTGAAGAAAGCACTGCATAAAAACCTGGAATTAATCATAACAATCATATGACTCGAAACTGACGCGAATTAATCTAAACAATTTATTTTAAATGTTTGAATTGGGTTCTTAAAAACCGGATATTTCCCCTACACTTATTTTGTTGCAAAATACCTTTGATTGCAAATAAGACGAAGTTATAAACAAACAAAGCATGATTACAAAATAATTCAAACATAATAAAACAAACAATAAAGAATTAAAACACAAGACACTCCTAATATGCGGGAAAATATTGGGTTGCCTTCCAAAAAGCGCTTTTTTTATTTACGAGTCTTGTAACTAGGCTCGAAGTCCTTTTACTCCTTAAGCTTGATGATACTTACGTGATTAGTTTTGAGTTTTTCAATTATCTCTCTATCTCTTTTATAAGTACGTCCAAGGTTCATGCAAGCTTTGTAATATCCCTTTCTCTTTTCAAGGACATGCTTAAATCCCATTTTTCTAACTTTCAAGCTTTCCACAAAGAATGCTTCAAACTTATCCTTTTCCAAGGGTGATACTAGATCTAATTCTTTTGTCCTTTGAGGCATCCTAAACACAACTCCGTCATCACTATAGGCAAACCTAATTAACCCTAAGGATTCATCATAAGCAAGCTTGGATGCTTGTGCAAAAGGTTTTCCCATAACCACTTCACTTAGACTACTATCAATAATGTTCCCCAAGTCTTACAGAATCATAAAGTCCATGACATAAACGAAGTACTCAATAAATATATGCACATTTTTAGCTCTTTTAATGAAATAATTTATATGGTTGGTACTGGTTTCTTCTTGCTTGAAAAGATTTTTCTCTTATTTTAATATAATAAGCACGAGACATGATGTTAACAGGAGATTATAGATAAATGTATGCATGACCCATGTAAATGGTGCCAATTACACAAGGAATCTTCAAACTCCAAGGGTAGCCTCTCCTAATTTTAGGCTCTAGGGTTGAGAAAAGGGGGCACGGTTCACCTAGCAGCTCCTTATGGTAGGCTAATTCTTCCTCAATAGGGAACATATCCTTAAACAATTCTTCTTCAAAATCGTTTCTTTGTTTCGTTCTTAGTTCAAGTTCCTTAATCCTTTCTCTAGGGCAGAAAGTCTCAGAATCGAAAGATTGGTTGGTCAATTCATTGATGGTTTTGGAGAGGAGAGAGTCAATAGTTTGCCTCATTTTTAAAAGCTTGTTTACCCTAGCGGTTAACTCGGTGTGAGTAGTGGAAGGGGGTTGCTGAGAGAGAGATCCTATGGTTGATGATGGATTCACGTTCTCCATAATGAAGAATGGGATAGTCAATGAAAATTACGAACAAACACACAAAGAAAAGATAGACTACGAGAAAGCTAATATAAGGAATTAAATTCTCACTTAAAAGGATTCAAGCGAGTAGAACTAAGTTAAACAATCATCAAAACCTAACTATTCCCCACGCAGTGGCGCCAAAAACTTGATGCGGTTGTCGTAGTACTTCTACACGAAGTTTTCAAACTCCCCCCCCCCTAGCACTACCTGAACCGTTGTAGTATAGTAATAGGCCCCCCAAAAAGGACTCGGTTGTTATCGTTCTCTAAGGAATAGGTTTGGGAAGGATAATCACGGTCTAATAGAATTTCTAGGGGTTGGAGAGAAGATTATTTAAGAGTTTTTAATATTTAATAAGAAAGCATTAAATCTATGGTTGAGAGTTTGGTTTTGTTTAACTATTACTATACTAATTATAATCCAAACTACTGTGATAACTCTATATAATTAAATGTATTTACTTTAAATCATGCACTACTACTTATCACATGCTTCTCTAATCATGTAGCCTTGTCACACTTTGGATGAATGTGGAAGTATTTCCCTAGGTCATGAACGGATTACACGAACCCGCCGTCTATTTAATTATTCCCGTAGGGCAACACACAACTTAAGGTATATGAAGACTATTACAATGACCCAAGAGATATTAAATAGTGTGAAATACCTTAAGAGGGATCAACCATATAAGGGGGTAAGGTAGTATGAAGACTGTTACCCGATGGTATCCTTTCTACTCACTCGTGTTTCCCTAGACGTGTCTACAACGATACAGACAAAAGCTGTTTTCTAAAGCCTAATGCGCACACTCATCAACAAAAAGCAACAGTAATAGGATCTATAATCCGACTTTCATGCAATCATAAGCAAATACAAAAGAGGGTTTAGCCTCGCATGTTATAATGAAAGCAAAAAGATAAATCAATCATACAACACAGAGACATATTGAATGATGAATGATAAATAACCTTACTTGAATTAAAACATGGATCCAAGGTAGTACAATAGGGTTTTGAGGCCCTAAAAACGACCTTTAAAGCTGCTACAAAGGCTAGGGTTCGTCTCCCTAAAGTTATACAAAGTTACACACTTAAAACCCTAAAATCGGTTTTGTATATATAGAGATATCGTTGCGACGACGTCGGTTTGTACTCCTGACGTCGTCGCCACGTAGATGGTTCTAGATCCACTTTAAGTCGGCCACGTCTTGACGCCGTCGCTGAATCTCTGACGCCGTCATAATGAATGTCATGACGCCGTTGCTTTATGGTTGCGACGCCGTCTCTAGGCTCTAAATGAATAATTATTCATGGTTCTTAGTGTAGAGTCGTAGTCTTGTCCCTTTCTTCTCCAAATGAGCCCAAGTCACGTGTATTTCCTCTAAATGCCATCTAAGTGCTAAAAACCTAAAAACAAATGATTAAGCACATAATCTGGGCATATTTGCATAATTTAAGGGGTTAAATGACCTCGAAATAGTGTATAAAATGATACCTCATCAAAGCTAGACTAATAAGTCAAAAATAAGTCGGGATGCCATTGGGCCTTGTTGGGCCGCTTGACATGCCCAAGCCCAATAAACGACTCAAAAATGAAATAAGCCTGATAACGAGCCCAATAAGCTATCAATTAAGCAAATAAACACTTTAGTGTCAAAAATAAGCTAAGACATAAGTCGAAAATATAAGCCGAGACCAATAAGCCCAAAAATAAGCTGCGGCTTATTTTGTCTTATTGGGCCGTGAGCCCAAGTGGTCTGAAAACTACAAATAAGCTAGAAAATAAGCTAATAAGCTAGAAATTTCATTTAGTTTGAATATAAGCCACAAATGAGCTAGATAATAAGTCCAAAATAATAAGCCATGGTCAATAAGATAAAATAAGCCACGACTTATTTTCCTTATTGGGTCGTGGCCCTTTAAGCCCAAAAATAAGCTATATTAAGCCTGAAACAATTTAAATAAGCTCGAAGTCTTGAAAATAAGCCACGAATAAGCACATGAACTAAGCCGAAACTAAAATAAGCCAAAATGAAAACCCCTTTTCGTTTTCTTTTTGGGCCGAGACCGAAATAAGCCCAGAAATGTTCAAATAAGACAGAAAATGCTTATTTATAAGCCGAAAGTAAGAAATAAGCTTTTTGACACCAAATTTTATTTTACCACCACAACCAAAATATTAAAATGTCATTTTCCTTGTGTTTTTCCTCTTTTCCACGTCGAACCAAACGCACCTTATATTAGTTTTTTGAGACTTACAAAAGAGGGTTTTTAAGAGAGGATTTAAGCTTGAACACACAACCCAAATGTTGTGTTTATTAACCCACGACTACTAGAATTTAACCCGTACGTGTTTTAGCTTCCGTGTTCTTGATCAAGTAAACAAAATGAAAGGTTTTTGGTGGTTTTGTGTGTTCATCCGGTTACAAGAGAAAGGAGGAGGAGAGAATTTTGTTGTTAGTATTTTTGGAGCATGTTTTGTGTGTGTGATTTTTAAAATAATATGTAGACAAAAGGAAGGACTAGGAGCTCCCATATTCTTGCAATATTGTCTCCTTCGTGATGTGTCAAGGTACAAGGGACAAAAGGGAATCCTAGTTGATCTCTTTTGTCTTGTGTCGGGATGCATAACGTGCTTAGTTTGAAGTTAACGTGACTCGAAAGTTCTTGAAATTAAGCATATGTTCTAAGTACGTTTAGATGTCTTAAAATGTTAAAAAGGAATTGATTTAAAGTTATTGTGTTTTTCTTAGTGTTGGGATCGATTTAGGTTTTGTGTAGTTTTTCGTTTTTATTAACTCTAAGCGTGTCCTGTAAATTCGCGTTTTATGCAAACGTTATCAAGAAATATAAAATAGCTTAATAAAATAAATTTATTAGAATGACCCAACATATTTAGACGTAATTTAACTTATTGTCGTGCCGGTATGCGTTGTGTGACGTTTTTGGCTATGCGCGGGAAGAATTATCGGTAAGTGATTAAATGTGATCGTAGACGTTTAGAAAATAGGAATTTGAATCAAAGTGATTTATTATTATAGATATTTATCATTTGACAGTCAGTTATACCGTAATTGTTTAGCAAAATAAAAGATAATAGAAGTCAACTTATGAGTTTTACTATAGAATTTTAATGAAATAGTAGTATGTAGATATACAGTCATAGTAGTTTAGGATACTATGACCTAGGAAATATCACCTCACCGGTTAATCGCACAGGCGGAGGACACAGGTCGCTTCAAAACTGTATGAAACTCCTCAAACAAAAGATGAAGGACAAGCCTTTAGATAAAATATCTGCATTTTGATAACGTGAAAGGAAATGAGACAACTCTAACCTGACCAGCAGCAACTAAATCTCGAACGAAATGGATATCTATCTAAATATGCTTCGTCCGTTGATGCTGAACCAGATTAGAGGACAAATAAACAACACTCACATTATCACAGTAAAAAAGCATAACGGAAGACAAAGGTGTATGCAACTCTCATAAAAGATTCCTCAACCAACAAGTTTTAGCAACATCATTGGCAACACCATGATAATCTGCCTCTGTACTAGAATGAGAGTGTCGTTGACGCTTAGAGGACCAAGAGAGTAATTTGTTGCCAAGAAATACATAATAAGCTGAAGTTGATCTCCGAGTAGTAGGGAACCAACCCAATCTGCATCCGAATAAGCAACCAAATCTGTAGTAAAGGATGAAAAACTGTAACCCATAATCCAAAGTACTACGAACATAAAACAAAATCCTCTTAAGAGTTAGAGAAATGAGGCTCTCGAGGATCTTGCCTACACAAGGACATATTGCTGCACTGCAATAAGAAAATCGAGGGCGATTAATATTAAAATATGTAGAGAAACCGCAAGCTTGATTGATAAACATGAATAGATCTGGATCACCATATCTCACAGTTTAGACTAGTATCAACAGGAGTCGGCTGGGATTAAATTAAACCATATGACTCTCTCAAGAATTCAACAGCGATACCTTGCGATGGAGATAAGAACACTCTATGAAGAATTCGCTTAACAGGAAATATACACAGAAAATATTTAGTGAGCGAGATATAATAGAAAAATCTCTGGATGTAATGAACGCGAATAATCTTGCAAACATAGTCAATTAGAAGACGCAGTGAGTACCAATATCATCACATTAAATAAACAAATAAGCAGTATATGTCCTTTATGTCTATAAAAAAATAGGATGAGTTACTCAATGACTATGATGAAACCCAACACGAGGTAATATAGATTGTAAATCCCTAAAAACCAAGCTGAGAGCTGCTTAAGACCCTAAAGCGTCTCTGTAATAAACAAACATAATCAGGGTGTGCGGAATCCCGAAATCCTGAAGGCTGATGCATATAAACAGTCTTAGATAAATCACCATGTAAGAAGGCATTCTTGACATCCAACTAATGAATCAGCCAATGTTGAGAAGTAGCCAAACTAAGAACAGTCTGAATAATGCATGGTTTAACAACTGGACTAAAAGTCTCATCTACATTAATACCTGCAACCTATGTACTACCATTCGCTACAAGACGAGCCTTGTAGCGACTAAGAGTCTCATACGCCAATATTTATGATGAAACAACTACATACAACGAATAATATTGGTAGCAGCGAGTCGAGACTAGAGTCCAAGTTTTATTTTTAATAAGTGCATTATATTCATCACACATAGCATTTTGCCAATTTGGATCATTAAACGCATCATTATACGACTTTGGTAAAGGTGAAATAAAAAAATAGAAGGATAACATTAATATTTAGAACGCTGAGTGACGGTTAGTCTGACACAAAACGTAAGGATCGTTTTTATTATACATATACGCTTTTCCTTTGATTTGGGTGTGAGCATGGATGAACCAAAAAATTGGGTTGCGGTTTACGATTTGAGTGGGAATCCAAAAATAGAATTGGTGAGCTATTAGGCCATAGTTTGGTGAGGTGGAGAGTTTGTTGGACACGGGGTGGTCTGGATTGGTTTTTTGTGGTGCGGGTTAAGGCATAGTGGATTGGTGGTCAGCGTGGGCTGAGTAAAGGGTTGGTGTATTGTAATTGTATGGTAGGGTAGGGTTTTCTTAGACATTAGTTTGGGGGGTTGGTGCAAATGGGAATCATAGTGTGTACGGAACTTGATTGAGTAATGATATTGGGTGAGTCATCTAAAAAGGTGTAGTTGAGAGGCGAGGTGGGTTGTACAGACACGTACGGGAACACCGTTTCATCAAAATTAACATGGCAAGAAATAATAATCTAATTTATATTTAAGTCAAAAAAACGATACGCATGATTATTAGAAGCGTGTCTCAAAAGAATTGAAGGTGTGTTACATGCTTCAAGTTTGTGATTGGTGTAAGGTCGGGGGTACAGGGTATAACAACCAAAGGTACGTAAAAGGCTATAGTCCGGGTTTGTCCATACAAGTTGGTATAAGGTATTTCATTGTTAATGGCAGTGGATGGTAAAATGTTTAATAGGTGAATTGCCTTATTGAGTGCTTCAACCCAAAAAGTAGGTGGAAGATGAGCTTGAAAAAGTAAGGTCTGAATAAGATTGTTGATGGTGCGAATCATTTGTTCGGACTTGCCATTTTGTTGGGAGGTTTTAGGGCAAGAAGACTGAAACGGAATACCTTTGGAGGAAAATAATGTATGTAAGGCGCGGTTGTCGAATTCACCAATATGATCAATTGAAACGACTTGATTTCACATTTAAACTGGGTGTTAACAAAGGTACGAAACAACATAAACTTAGACAAAACATCAGATTTATTAATCAATGGATAAACACAAACAAAATGCGAATAATGATCCAAAATAAAACATAGTATTTAAATCCCGAAACACTCAGAATTGGTGAAGTCCACACATCCGAGTGAACAATGTCAAAACAAGAAGTTTCCGGAGTATTGGAAGTGACAAATGGAAGCCTCGCGTGTTTGCCAAGCTGACAAGCATGACAAAGAACATGATGTTTCTCTTTATTACACGAAATAAAATTACGAGAAATAAGATGACGTAACACTTCACTTCCTGGATGTCCAAGTCGTTGGTGCCACGTATGCTAACTGGTAAGAAATGCATGAGGAATTGAAGATGGGGTCTTGACCGGGTAAAGATCCCCCGTGCTATCGCATTAGAGAAGCACCTAACGAGTCAAGAAATCCTTAACTAAAAAAACAAACGCGTCAAATTCAATAGTGCAATTATTATCACCTACAACATATGCCTAAATACATGCCTAATTCATTAATCATTTGTATAATTGTATTATGCATTTTCTCTCTCTAAATTTCCACTAATCATTTTTTAAATCAACCAATCCAATTATTAGGTACACTTGTAGTCATGATTAGTAGGCACAATAATCATTTTTCTTAAAATTTTTGACAATTTGGGGAGTATCTAAGAACGTTTTTATGTGAAGAGGATTCGTAGGAGTGACAAAAAATCTACGTTCCGTATTGGTGACGGGATATTAGAATGACGTCCACCAACCGAGACAGATGGATAAATACACATATTAAAAATATCACTAAGACTGGTAACCGAATCATTAAGGTGAGAACTCGCACCTGTATCCATATTCCATGCACCAGTAGTAGGATCCTGAAGAGACACGACACTAAAAGCATGTGGTAATGTGGTCTCTTGTCCCGAATAATTGTTGGCCCCGTAGATCCGGACTAAGTCGACGGCTAACCCAGACTAGTTGTGAGATGGGTCGGGCTAAAACCTGATAATGGGCCGACTTGAGTAGTGGACTGAGCTGGGCTGACCATATAAAAATTGGGTTGGGCCGTCAGATAGGTGAAACCTAGTAGAGCAGACCCATAGTAGACCGGTTAGACCTGGGTGGTATGATAAACAAGTGACGCGCCAAAATAACCAACTAGGCCAACATTGAAGCCAGGTGGGCCAGTAACAAAATTAGGAACTAGGCTAGCATGCGTGTGATAGACTACTGGGTTAACCATATTAGCACCAGGTAACGTAACAATAGATAAGCCAATAGATTGCGCCACATTAGTTGGGGTTGTAAAACCCAATTGTCCCAACAAACGAACCAATAACTCCTGGTTATTAATCCCTTGAACATTATAACCCATACCCATAGCAAAAGATAACCAAAGTGATGGGTTACTAGACCGTGCTTATGTAGACGTAGGGTGTGTAAGATTAAGGTTTGTATTGCTAGGGTTTGTAGTAAATGGAGTGTAACAGTGAAGAAGTAATGTCGACCAGGATTTAACAAATCAAACCAACAAAACCGCTCGTGAACCATAGCACGAACAACAACAACAAGTAACACAAAACAGATAATTCGACTTGTTACCAAGCACAAGTAACACAGTTTGTTACCTAATAACAAACACAAACCCCAAAAAAAGAGAATGTATTAGTTTTAGGATTAGGGATTATTTTTTTATCAGTGTGTTTTTGGATGACTGTGATACCATGAAAGTGTGAATGATTTATTACTGTGATTAACTAGGGCTGTAAACGAACCGGACGAACACGAACGGAGCCTTGTTCGTGTTCGTTCATTTAATTTTAACCGGACAAATAAATGAACACGGACGCTTAAACGGCCGAATTTTCTTGTTCATGTTTGTTTATTAAGAAAATGAGTTGTTCATGTTCATTTATGTTTGTTCATTAAGAAACTAAACGAACCTTAACGAACATAAACGATCGAACACAAATAAACGTAGAAAAAAAACATTAAATATATCAAACTATGCATAATATTTTGTTTTATAAGTATTATTTTGTTTAAACATACCAGTTTTAAAAGTTTACAATTAAAAGATATCATATACGAAGATAAACAAATAAATGAACATAAACGAACGTTAATGAACGCATAATCGGACGTTCACGAACATAAACGAACGGACGAAACTTTTGTTCATGTTCTTTCATTTAACTAAACGAACGTAAAATAATGTTCATGTTCGTTCATTTAATAAATAAACGAACATAAACTAACTTTTTACCGGACGGTTCATGAAATGTTCACTGAAAGTTCAGTTCGTTTACAGCCCTATCATTAACTGAATGAACATGTTCATTATATACAATGCATTGAAGATTCTAAAGACGGGTTTGAGCCCAATACATATACATAACGCTAATATAATATGGGCTAACAGTGAAAAGGTTGATTATCGCTTAATTAATTACTTTATGAAGATAAGAAGGCCTCTAAAAATTATAAAGCACTAAAGATGCTAACGTAAATGACGTTATCCATTATCCCATTTTAAGTAAAGTGTGTTACTATTATGAGATCATGATTATAACTTTTAGACTCATCAACTTTATTATCGTACTGTTTCTTATGCTTAAACTTTTTTAATACTTTTCCTCACTAATCAAAGCTTGAAATTTATTAAATACATCAAATCTTAATCCCGGTTATGTGATTAATATCTTGTCCCATGAGTACCTTAATTAACTGATGAGTATTGATTGGCATGCTTAATTGATATGTCTAAATGCATGTCTAATATTGTGTATCAGTCACCTGTTGGTAACAGCATAAGGACCCACTTCTGCACAAATCAATAAGCACCTTCCACATCCCTTTAGGCATAGAATTAGACATACATTTAGGCCTCTCAATCAATTTCCTTAACTAATAGAGTTTTATATATAAGACAAAAACATACACACCTAACATATTATCTCAGTTAGACCATGTTTACCAACAATCTATCACAACCAATCTTTTTTAAAATATTATTTTTTTATTTCTCCACCTATATAATCAATACATACAACCAATCTTAACTTTTTTTTATCATGTATCAACAACCCAACCAATCTAAAAATATATATTCATAGTCAATTTTAATGTGACACGTGACAAATTGAGTCTACAAACTGAAGGTCGCCAGGTGACCAGGTTGGTGACCAAATTCTTGTATTCTCTTTTCCGTTTTGTATAAACATAAATATTATATTAAGTATTTATTTTATTTTGTACTCTAAACGGTTAGTGAAGGTTACCAATAAACATAGTCTTAAACTTACGCTACGTGCCTAGTTATTGATAGTCGATCATTTGATATGGACCAAGAGTGTTGTATAATAAATTATCTATCTTTGGAAAAAAAATTGAAAGGCACCATGAGACATAATAAATTAAAAGAAGAAAGAAAAACAAACATTTCTGTTTGATCACATCTAACACGCTATAAAGAGATGCATACGTGGTACAAATTCATGGTTGTTTCATGCATCTACGTCAATCAATGAACCCGCAATAATTTGGTAACCAATCTGCATTTTTGACCAAGTGGCCCAATAAACCACACGTATTTGATAATTGACTACTTCCTGTTATCAATGATATTCTGTGATTTGTTCAATTCATTGACCGATTAAAGTTAAAGGAATAATGAAATACTACTTTTACTACGTCATTTTCTTGGTAATGATCATGATCTTTATATATGTCGTTCTCCTAAAATTTGTTTTATTACTGACAATTCGTAAAATTCATATAAGAGAGGATAAGGACCTCCCGTAGATTACATCCTGGATGCCGATGTACTGCTGAATTCCAATAACCCGCAATAAAATCTTTCCGTGCTTTTATCCTATCTTGTTAGAAAAATCGCACAACCTGCAGGATTACATAACATGGTTGAAGTGTAAGTAGAGTACTTTTGCAAAGTCAATAGAATTCTTGATAAAATGTTTGGGACTTGTCCTACAGATAAGGCCATGTGTACCATCAGATAGGGTAGGCACCCCAACAATAATATGAAAGGTGGATATACAATTATAATAGTAAAGGCAAGTTGGAAATTCTAAGATAGACATGATATATAATCTCTTCCAAATGGCAACAAAAAAGAAGAAAAGTGTTTTTTTCCACTTCCAAATGATTGATCCAATATCTTGGAGCACCAATAGTTTTATGGTAAGCCAAGCTGATCATCCACTTGATCTAGTGATGTATCGTATACGTATGTTACATATTTATAAATAGCTACTTATCTTTTCGACCCTTTACTTGATTACCCCAGATTCTAATGGATCTCCGTCTTTATAAAGGATTTTGCTGTTTAAGAGAGACGTACATTGCTCATCTTGATCGAGTTTAGTGAAAATAGTTGGCATCTTTACTTGAAGTTTCAATATTTCTTACTTTAATTTCGTAGGTGGATGCATGGAGGAAAAAAAGGAAATTGAACTTTTGAAGCCACTAGAGCAAATTCAATTTTTTTAAATGAAAAAATAAAGATTAGGAAAGAAGATATACCGCATTAGCAAACGTTGAGTTGCCGAAATTAAGTGGCCAACGTAAACAACTTGACGCCAAGCTTTTGATTCAATAATAAGCCACTAATTTCTTCTTTTTATAAGAGTTATAAGCATTGAGAATTTGAGATATTTCGAGCAAATGTTTATTTGCTGTGTACATGCACTCACGCATATATGTTTTAAAGAACCTGTAAATTAATTGAATACAAACATTGTGAAGCTTTCATCCATCGATTGCCACATTCATGTTAACAAATACTGATAGAAGTTCTTTTTTAGTAACAGCTAATTTATTAAGCTAGCAAGAAACTAGAAAGAATTATATTATTACATAATATTAGCACAAGCTAATTTTGGATTCGAGATCCTATTAAACCAGTTGGGGGTGGGATTTTTGCACCTATGACGCAATTAAGAGTGCGACAAAATTTTAATCTCATCGCCTAAAGTGTCCTTACGAGGCGGTTTTGGATCAAAACACACAATTCCTATATCTCCATATTATCCATGTTGTTGCTTGAATAACCACATAAAAACAATTTTTCGCCAAGGAATTAAGGTTCTCATTGTCAGCCCACGAGATTAGATTGCAAAGAAGTTCTAAATGCGGGGTTACTTCTAATCGCTAGCAATATGTGAACATAATTGTTATCTTTTGCAAAGCGATTATAGCCGGTAACATTGAGCAAATGACAATGATTTGTCCGCAAAACTTTTGTATCATGTCTACAATATAATAGAATGAATAAATGTTTTCCACCAGGCAAATATCACTACAAGAAAAAGTAGATTTCGTGACAAGACCAATTTGGTCACTAACAGTAGATATTTGGTCACTAAGCTGGTTTAGTGACCATATCAGAGTGGTCACTCGTCGTCACTAAAAGTCGGTCACAAAAGGTAACAATGACAACATATGAATATGGTCACTAAAAAGTGACCACTTGAAAGTGGTCATTATTTTTGTGACAACCTATTTCGTCACTTATAATTGTCATTAAATTAATAAGTGGTCACTATTTTATCAAATAGTAACCAAAAACGGTGACCACTAGAGCAAAATAATCACCAAACATATAGTGGTCACTAATTTAAAAAATATGGCAAAAAAAATCCGCTTGTAATCACGAATACCATTCGAAATAAAAAATAATTTATTCAAAACAGAAATCCAAAATTAATTATATCTACATAATCTATATTTCATTATTCGAAACTAAATACAAGAATCACGATTACAACAATCCTTCCACAACAAGTGTATCAAAGTCATGTAAACCTGGACCACGTAGATGTTATTGGAAACAAAAAGTTGTAACAAAATATAAAATACTCAAAGTCCAGTTTTACGCCTCACAGTAAAAATAAATTTTGCTTGGAAATAAAAAAGTGAAAAAACTATCTTTAGTTTATAACAGACCCTATCATTGTTTAACTGGTTAAAGAGTCTGTAAGGTTTTTGTGAGAGAAAAGGAAGAGTTCATGATGATACTGAAGAACATATGTGGATTCTTACGATTATTGATGATTTTCATGTATTTTTTTATTTTTAAAAGGCGTGCATGTATGTTTTTGGTGGTTCTGTCAGTTCTCGCACTAAGATTGATGCTGAAAAAAAAGTCCCCCTAATAATATTAGTTACTTTTTTTTTGAACGGCAACTTTATTAAAAGAAAACTAGCAAAATAATATTAGTTACTGATGTTATAACCGTATCGTGTATCTATATCTTTTATTGGATTGTTTTCATGAATACAATATTTGTTATACTTGTTAATCTCAATTTCGTAAATAAGTCTTGTTGTCGATTATTTCATAAAGACAATAAAGGAGTTAGCTACGGTAAACCTGAACCACTAGCAAAAATATTTCATAATAACACTACGTGTAGTTCAAGTCCATTTTAGTTTGTTATAGGCCTCATATCTATCTTCTATCTATATCTATATCTATCTATCTATATCTTTGCCCCCTTACCCCGTTTGACTGTTGGAGTTTCTGTCTCGCCTCCAAATATTTTGGATTTACATGAATAATGCGCGACCAGTATCAGATGCTTACCAGGATGCTGAAGCTGTAGCTCGACTCTAGACGCGGTCAGCCCTGATGAGGAACCGTTCCTGGGTAACTGTTAGAAGTGTACAAAAAGATGGATCAACTCGACAGAAGTGTATTCAAATGGGTCACAGATTGGGGAGACCAAAACACATTTTGAATACTTGCATTGTGACAGATTAAACTAAACAAAGATTGCATTGAGCAATACACTACCTCCAACATCAATTCCATTAACAAAAGTCAAATCAGGATGGCATCACATCACTATAATCTGATATTCAACCAAAAGATAGTTCCTGAAACTAAGAGTTCACTACTAGTCTACTCACATACTACGTCATATCTCAAACTATAAGGTCATTATGAAGGGGAGATGTTCTGCAATATTGTATACCTAGGAGCAACGGCACTTGATGTACGAATTCAGTCACACTTTCACAAACTACGTTCCACCTGAATTAATTTATAAAGTAGGCTAGAAGTAGATATCTTACCACGATATGCACATTCTACAGATCTGAACTTACCCTGAACATCATTCAA